>JAIZAY010000821.1:0-28640 GCA_029531755.1 Holothuria leucospilota | reverse complement strand
AAATTTGGCGCGCGAAAGAGCTGCCGACGGGAAATTTTGGGCCCAATATTTTCGAGAAAATTTGAAAAAAATTGGGCTTTTACCATGGAAAATTTGAAAAAATTAGGTTTTTAGAGAAGAAAATTGGAAAAGTTGGGGGTTTTATTGAAGAATTTGCTCTAATTTAGACCAAACTATAAGTAAATCGTCGGGGCGACTGGCCGTTGTAGGGGACTACATATTTTATCGTATACATAACAGCTCCCCGACGAAATCGGA
This sequence comes from Holothuria leucospilota, assembly GCA_029531755.1. Lineage (NCBI taxonomy): Eukaryota > Metazoa > Echinodermata > Holothuroidea > Aspidochirotida > Holothuriidae > Holothuria > Holothuria leucospilota. The sequence continues at coordinate 28,382 of JAIZAY010000821.1, read as the reverse complement.
AAATTTCCCCGACGGGGGGGAGGGGGCAACCTCCCCCGGCGCCACCACTGATTCCCTTTCTTTCTCCGAATTGCCGTGTATTTGTGAATGTCAGTAAATTCAGTCATTCCAAGTACACCAAATACGCCAAACAACTTTTCCACTAGCCTGTGCCCCACTCTGAACTGATACTTCAAGACCAGTAGGTTATAAACGATAACCTTTGACCTAGAGTGTAAATATATGCCTTTTGATAAAGGTGAAAGACAGATATTGTGTGAATACAGGGTACCTCCTCCGAGATACTAGTAGGGCGGACAGAACTTGAACTTGATCAAAGTAAGAAGGGGCGACATGAGAGGGACCGACACGTACATCCTCATTTGTGCCGGTTGGTCTGAAGTGTATTCCAAAGACAAAAGAGAGATAACGATCCCAGCTGATCTTCACTGGGGATCCCGGCAGAGACTCTTAACTCTCAACACACGGCAGCGAATCAGAATACCGTGTCGGAGCTTACGCAAACTATTTGTTGGACGAACGTTGGTGGTAACCAGAAGTTCTGCAGTTACGACTATAACCCTTTGAAAATGTACATCCTTATAATCCCATCGCGGTACAGTTCGAGAGTTAGCTACAAACTTTGAGGGGAAGCGTGAGGTTACAGCAGTGACAAAATAGTCTGTGCTGTAGGGCATAAATATTGTTTTATGATGCCCTATAATTGTAAAAGCCTAAATTTTAAAATGTCAAGGTCTAAAGTGGGGCTATAAGTAATATTTCCATAGAACTAACTTCAAAGTTCATTTTGTGTTGATGATACGAAACAATGCATTAAAATGGTGAGACTGAGTAGAAGATTCCGGATTCGGCAAAGTTAGAGTGATGTAACTTCATCGACTAAGACTCAGAGTCCATTCCAGCTGAGTTGTCTAAAAATTAGTGTTAGCTTTAAAGGCAGTAGGCAGTCACGCCAATCAGAGTGAGAATACCCTGTCACTCCAGTTCATGAATGGCCAATTTTGATCATGTGACAATATTTTTGTTAGTGAATTGTAAAATTCAAGGAGAATTTCTCCTTGTTTAACCTGTTGTTTGTAACAGTTATGTTCAAAATATCTTCAGAGGTGCTTGTAATGCATTAAGAGGAGATTTGCAAGCAGTTTGCTGATTTTTCAAAGAAAATTTTGGGGTGACTGCCTATTGCCTTTAAAGTTCCCTTGTTATGTGCCGGTGCACAATGTACAAATGTACAGTATGTTTCAGGCGCTGATCCAGGATTTTGAAAAAGGGGGGCGCACACACCGTTGGCCGAATTAAGGCCGACGAGCGAGCGCCAAAGGCGCGAAGCCACAGCCGGGGGTTTGGGGTCCTCCCCTAAGAAAAATTTGAATTCTAGATGCGATTTCCCAGCATCTGTAAAGCATGTTTTCCATATCTGTTTGCTCATGTTTTTGGAGTAATAACCCAGCCAACACACAATATGGGGCCCACATGGTATAACCGTGGGATTCATGGGTAAATATGGGCATGGGATTCCCATATAGGCCCCATATGTTACCCATGTTGGAGAACATTTTTTTAATCGGCCGAATGCGATTAATTTTTCACATTTCCAGATATATTTACCTCACTCAATTTAGATTGAAGGCAACGTGATAAATTTTTGCAGACAAGAATGGGTTTAGTGTGTGTGGGATTGCCCATATAGGCCCCATGTGGGTCCCAGCTTGCTGAATGAAGCTATGTGGAGATTCTTACTTTGGTAACAAGTCCGTTTTTAATTCCAAAATCAAACATGAACAGTGAAGATGCATGTCATGTTAATATATACCACATACTCATGTCTTAATTACGTAGACCGAATTCCGAACATCTAGTAATTTAGGGGCCTATTGTTAGTCTATTATTTATTATTTTTTGGCAACATCAGTTTTGCTGGCAACTAAATCCTCTTATATGGAATCATTTTTCTTCGAACTTTGTTCTAAGAATAGGCCTATAAAAGTTTCTGCTCTCCCTAGCAGTAAAGTGTATTCCATACTATATAAAGTATATAAGGAAGGCTGATACACTAATCATGTACTGGACTGGCCAAGCGAATCATTGATGCATATAAACCAAGGTGGTTATACAGGGTTGTCTTTGTATACAATGGGACCCTCCTGTAATCCTGTAATTTACAATCAGGAAGTCCATTGTGATTGGCTAGTGGAGCCCTTTGTACAACAAAGAGCTTTTCAAATGCATACTCTGTAGGCTAGTATCAGGTTAAGTGAAGCACTTGCAGTGTATACTGTGTGCTGGGAGCACATGGTTTATTTTAATAGTATTTCGTGCACAAGCCACAGTGAGGGTAACCTGGACTAAAGCGGAATTTTTATGGCAAAGCTCAAGTTGACATTCATTTTACAAAGGATAGCTATGTTCAGCAGTTGGATATAAGTAGCCTATCATAAGTTAGCCTACATGTCCCTGGATCGGACAGACTTGAAGAAGCATATATTTTAAAGATTTTAAATTACAATGAAAGATATGGCGGCGCGTATGCTACAGGAGGAGGGAGAATTTCCTGCAGGGATGCCTTAAATTCGGAAGCTAGATTGGCTGCCATAATTTTGAAAACAGTTTGCACGCATGGACGGATACGTAGTTGGACTCTACTTCCTTAATATCTCAACCAAGCAATATCATCTGGAATATAACATATCGAGTTTCCGGCTTTAACTTCGGAATTTTAAGCATGATGATTCACCTTGTAATCGGACTGCCACATGGAATGAGAAACGAAATGGGATGTAATAAGCTTTGCATCTGAAGTACACGGAAGCATACCCTGCTGGCACTATTGCAGCATACTTTTGTTAATTACATTTTTCAAGGCAGGAGATGAACAGGCCTACACGGTCACTCTGGCAGCCTGAGTATGGGAGAAGTGTGAACCAAATAGACTATGGTTGTTAAATTACTTATTGAAGACGCATGTACAGTTCACATGCAGACATGACACGTCCCATATGCTCACCATAAGCAACATGCGAATCCCATGTAACCCCCATTGAAACCCCATATATGCCCCATCTGGACCCCATATGAATACCATAAAACACCATACATGCCCCATATGAAACCCACATAGGCCCCATATATGACCCGCATAAGCATTGTTTTGTCATATATTGGCCCCACATGGGCCCCATCTCCACCCCATATTGAATCCCATATAGGCCCCACGTTTCCCCCACGGACACATAGAGCTGGGGCCCATATGGGAATCCCATGTTGGCCCCATATAGCGCGCCACATTGGCCCCACATAGGACCCACATGTCATTGTTGGCTGGGAAATCGTTGGTCATCGAATGAGGGGGGGGGGACATGCGCCGGGTGCGCCCCACCTGGATCACGGTTGCCATATTGGCGTTTTAAACGCCAAAAATAGGCAAATTTGGCTTTTTTTTACCTTTGTTGGCCGGTAAAAATTGAAAGTGCACGCCAAACGGCATTTTGGCGTTTTTTCTGGCGGTTTTTTGGGGGGGCGTTTTTGGGGGGCCTAATGAAAATTAAAATAAAACACCTTCTTTTTTCACGAAATTTAAAAAAAAAAATCCCTCTTTTCCCCGATTTTAATAGTCACCCGAGTGGGACGTAAACGGGTTTACAATTTTACACTCCACTTGTAGCAATAACAGATTGAGTAGCCTTTATTTAATGATGGCCGTGTGTTGACATAACCAATCACGACTGTGAAAACTTTGAAAACGTTGACAAGTGTTATATTGTACAATGTACATAAATACAGGGTCAATTTTCCTCAAGTAGGAGCTTGTTCTTATTTGGCGTTTTTTCATGTGATTTTGCCAGCAGTTTGGCCGGTTTCGTAACAGAAAATCTGGCTACTCTGACCTCAGTAGATCCGCACCTGTATTTAGAACACCCTTATTTGGGGAGTGGCAAGATGGCGGTCGGCAGCTTCAATAAAACTTCCCACAAGCGCTATCCAGTGGTATATAGATCAGTGTATATCTTGCAATCCTGAAATTTGCACGGTCCCTGGATTACGCACGTTCATTCGTCGCGGTGCTGGAAGTCTGATAAATGAGGGGCTAGCTGAGCAACAGAGTCCGCTCGGTAGCTAGACAGCTAACTTAGTAGAAAATTAAAAGTTAATGCATGAAGTAGACTGAATGAAGTACAGTGCAGCTAGCTCCAGAAAAGTTGGGAGGACAGTTGCTGCAAAGATTACAACAACGAAATTTGTACAAGTTAAATCAACTTACTGTAACGTAAGTACTTAGGCTACTTCGAAACAACCAGTAGCGCGAAACAACCGCATAAATGTAGGCCTAGGTTCACTTACGGCTTACTTGTTTCATTACAAACTCCTAACGTTAGATACCTAAGTTAAGCCTAGCCTATCAGTAGAACTTGAAAATACCAAAGACCAGCTCTTAGCCCTCGATCAAAATCGTTATAGCTAGTTATTCTATTCATCCGACTCCCTTAGCCCTAGTTCAACAGCACGGGATAGCCTTGTCTGGCGTTTGTGCTGCATTTGAAAGAAGAAGAAGAAGACTAGACCTAACAAGGCCTAGCTATGTAATTAAGCCATGATAAAGACCACCACTGCAACTATCAGATTGAGCAACTATCAGTCTATCACTAGTGCAACTGTCGGAAGCAACTGAATCTGGCCTTAGAAACAAATGGTGGGCCTAGGCTAGACCTTTGATCTAACTTACTTTAAAACCAAACGTTAGTCTAACTTAGGTCTAGGCCTAGCCCTATTATATTACTGAAGCCCTCAGACTGAGCCTGGATGGGGGCAATATAAGCCGGTAGCTCCACTTACCCCAAGACTCACTTGACTCTATAACCTAGTCCCAAGGAACGGTGGGGGATTCATAGGTGGAGGCAGGGGTCACGGTGGGCTGCAGCCCCCTTACCAAATATTTTTTGTGAAAGTTCAGGCAGTATACTGTAGCGACTTCTTCCAGAACTTTCGCTTAACGAAGCCCGCCCTCTTTTCCGGTGATATTCTCGGAAAAGTAGCGGGCCAAGTTTTTAATGCAACCCTTTGTTCCCGACTAATGACTAATTATTTATCATCCGAGAATTCCTACTCCACGTTCTCGGATGAACAAAGGAACCCTAAACACACTTGCTCTCAACTCTCCAACGACTAGGCACGAGCCACCGTCCACTTTGGAGTTTTATATATTTGCCTTGGATTTATACCGATTATTTTAATATCCAAGTCATCTTGAAGTATCTACGCATCTTTAATCAGCGTTAGCAAAAGTATTTAATATCGCTGAGCGACTGCTCGTATTTCTTTACTTCAAGGAACATATTCTTCCGACTTTTCCCTTGTCAAAGCCACGTGGTTCGCGACAGGAAAGCTAGGAAGTTATATTCGCTATCTTTTGGAATTTCTCTTAACACGCATTTTGTTATTTACTTGGAATATATCGACCCGGACTGGAATTGACCACGGAATTAGCCAGAGTAACTATTTACGCGGATATTAGATTTGTTTTTGGTGAGTACATTTCTGATTTCTTAATTCGATCTGTACAGTACCCCCTACTCTCCTAAATTGGTGACCCCGACGTGATAGACGTACCCGACGTTATTGACGTGATCGGATTCACAGATCGAAGCAATAGTTAGTTTGGTTAACTCTGTATTATTATCCATTTTCTACGTTCCAACCTTTCAAGATGACTGATCCTGGAAACGCCCCTGAACCTACAATCCAAGCCGTTAGTCTTAAATTGCCACCATACTGGCCAGCTGACCCACTGCTTTGGTTCGCGCAGGTTGAGGCCCAGTTCAGCACTAGGAACATTTCGGCCCAGAAGACAAGATACGCGTATATAGTATCGTCCCTTACGCCCGAAATTGCCCAAGAAGTGCGCGACTTACTTCTAAACCCCCCTGAAGAAGACCCCTACGACAAGCTCAAAGCCACGCTCATCAAACGCACGGCCTTGTCTGAGCAACAGCGCTTGCAAAAATTATTAACCGATGTGGACTTAGGCGATCGTAAGCCCACACAGTTACTGCGACGTATGGAACAACTCCTCGGCGCGCGTAAATTAGAGGAGTCCATCTTTAAGCAGTTATTTTTACAGCGGCTCCCGTCGAACGTACAACTGGTGCTAGCGTCCAGTGGGGACGACGTAAAATTGGAAAAATTAGCCGAGCTGGCGGACAGGATAGTCGAAGTGGCTACTCCTACTGTTAGTTCGGTGTCCACTTCTTCCAACGAAACGTCGGAAATTAAGCAACTGCGTGACCAAGTAGATAAGCTTACGCGGCAAGTGCAGAAGCTCGCTTCGCGTGTAGAAGGGCGGAACAGCCGCAGCTGGTCCCGATCCCCGGGTAACGATTCGCGCGCGAGGAATAAAAGCAGCGACAGGACAAACGAAAACGCAAACTCGGAAGGCAAATGCTGGTATCACACGAGATTCGGTGATAATGCGACCAAATGCCGCGCGCCGTGTTCGGAAAACTCCGAAGCCAGCGAATAGGCGCGACGACTTCCGCTGGCTCAACTTCCAAAAGTCGCTTGTTTTTTAATTTTTATTTCTGACCGCAATTCGGGTCAGAAATTTATGATAGATACGGGCGCCGAAGTAAGCGTTGTCCCGCCGCGACGAGAGGACCGCAAGCGAGGTTCTACGGAATTTTCGTTACAAGCTTGTAACAAATCGCGCATCAAAACCTTTGGAATGCGTTCTCTCACTCTAAATTTAGGCCTTAGGCGCGCTTGCCAGTGGATTTTTATTATTGCTGACGTAGAAACCCCTATATTAGGAGTCGATTTCCTTCATCATTTTGGTTTTTTAGTAGATGTTCGCCGATACAGGCTCATTGACTCAACCACGCAAATGAATGTTAAAGGCCATAGAGCTAAGACTACGTCACTTTCACCCTCCTTTTGTTCTATCAGTCCTACGTCACCTTTCCATGAACTTCTTACCCAATTCCCTAGCGTCACTAAGCCGTGTTTTCTAGAAGGTACTGTCAAGCATAACGTGACTCACCATATTGACACGCGAGGACCACCTGTTACAGCTAGACCCCGTCGACTAGCAACAGATTGCTTAACTATCGCGAAACAGGAATTTGAGCACATGCTTCAGTTAGGTATTATAAGGCAGTCTAAGAGTAACTGGTCTTCTCCTTTACATATGGTTCCTAAGAAAACACCTGGTGACTGGCGGCCTTGTGGGGACTATAGAGCCTTAAACAACATTACGGTTCATGACAATTATCCTATTCCCCACATTCATGACTTTTCCGGTTCGCTTAACGGCAAGAAAGTGTTCTCTAAAATAGACTTAGTCCGCGCGTATCATCAGATTCCAGTAAATCCCGCTGATGTTTGCAAAACAGCAGCTACAACTCCGTTTGGTTTGTTTGAGTTTGTGCGCATGCCTTTCGGATTACGTAACAGTGGTCAAAGCTTTCAAAGGTTCATTGATGAGGTCACTCGAGGACTCCCTTTCTGTTTTGCTTACTTAGACGATTTACTGATCGCAAGCTCCAGTGAAGATGAACACTTGCAGCATCTCACACTGCTTTTCAAACGTTTAGAAGAGTACGGTGTTATTGTTAACCCGGCTAAGTGCCAACTCGGTGTTGATTCTTTAGATTTTCTAGGTCATCACATCGACGCGCGTGGCATACGGCCTCTCGATGCTAAAGTGCAGGCTATAAGAGATTTCCCGCAGCCCGAGAACGCCGGCAAATTGCGCGAATATTTAGGCATGATTAACTTTTACAGGCGATTCATACCGCGTTGCGCTCATCTGTTGAAACCGCTCACAGATATGTTGCAAGGAAATATTAGGAAGTCGACTAAACTCACTTGGTCTGACGAAGCTGTAACTGCTTTTCAAAATAGCAAGGATGCCTTAGCTAACGTGACACTTTTGCAGCACCCCCAGCCTGAAGCCCCTATTTGCCTCATGGTCGACGCCTCAGATATAGCTATCGGTGGCGCTCTTCACCAGCGCGTAGACGGACATTGGAAACCCGTTTCGTTCTTTTCGAAGAAATTGTTACCAGCAGAAACTCGTTACAGCGCCTTCGGCAGAGAATTACTCGCGGCTTACCTCTCAATCAAGCACTTCCGGCACTTGCTTGAAGGACGCGAATTCTTCGTTTATACTGACCACAAACCTCTAACGTACGCCTTTGCTACCGCTTCGGATAAATACTCCCCTCGCGAAATTCGGCACTTAGATTTTGTGGCTTAGTATACAACAGACTTTCGTCATATCAAAGGCGTTGACAACTGCGTAGCCGACGCTCTTTCACGTATCACGATCAGCGCGATCCAACAACCCGCTTCAATAGATCTACGCGAGCTCGCGAAAGCGCAATGCGAAGACGAAGAATTGGAAACGCTCCGATCTTCACCGCGCACGCTTCTCTTCGAGGAGGTACCACTCCACGATAGTTCCGACACTATTGTTTGCGACGTATCTACCGGTTCCCAGCGACCTTACGTACCCGAGCAATTTCGCCGAGCTATTTTTGATTGCTTACATAACTTATCTCATCCTGGCATACGGGCAACGCGACAGCTAATTGCGGCGCGATACGTTTGGCCGTCTCTTAACAAGGACGTGCGTGCATGGGCCAAAGCTTGTGTCCCTTGTCACAGATCCAAAGTTCACCGCCACACGCAATCCCCCTTATCTGTATTTCCCCCTCCTGATGCGAGATTTTCCCACATTCACATTGACATTGTAGGACCCCTTCCCACATCTTCTGGTTACTCATACATTCTTACCTGTATTGACCGCTTTACACGCTGGCCTGAAGCTGTTCCGATTGCTGATATTCGGGCTGAGACTGTTGCGCGGGCTTTGGTAGAACGTTGGGTGGCTTTGTATGGTGTGCCTACAGTCATAACGACAGATCGTGGCAGTCAGTTTGAATCATCATTATTTACCTCTTTAACTAATCTCTTGGGAATACAGCGACATCGTACAACTGCTTATCATCCTCAAGCCAATGGAATTGTAGAACGTTTTCATTGACAACTTAAAGCATCCCTTACTGCTTACATGGATTCCACTGCTTGGTTCGAGCACCTCACCTTAGTTTTATTAGGAATTCGTTCATCTATCAAAGAAGATTTAGGCCATTCCGCCGCTGAAATGGTTTTTGGTACTACCCTTCGTCTCCCAGGACAATTCTTTGATAAGCCCGACGATTCAACTCTATCAGATCCAAGTAATTATGTACATCGTTTGAAGTCCGCTATGACGTCACTCATTCCTACTTCACCTCGTGTACCAACCAACCGTACTACTCATGTAAATGCAAATTTAAATACTTGTACTCATGTTTTCATTCGACGTGACGCCGTTCGTAAACCCCTACAGCCTCCCTAGGACGGTCCCTTTAAGGTCCTCGAGAGGAACGATAAGGTTTTCAAGCTTGATGTCAACGGACGACATGAGACTCTATCCATTGATCGGTTGAAAGCTGCTCATTTCGAACCTGAGGTTGATGGCCCTATTGCTGACCATTCCGACCCAGCCCCACCTGTGAGCATGACTACTTCCCCATCAACTACTACACCTGTGCGTACTACGAGGTCTGGACGACGCGTTCACTGGCCGAAACGCCTTCTGGATACTACCGCTACCTGTTAATTCATTATGTACCCTTTATTATATTTAGTATCGATCACCCGCTTTTTCTTCGATTTTTCCTGGCTTGTGATCTGCGAGGGGGCTACTGTAGCGACTTCATCCAGAACTTTCGCTTAACGAAGCCCGCCCTCTTTTCCGGTGATATTCTCGGAAAAGTAGCGGGCCAAGTTTTTAATGCAGCCCTTTGTCCCCGACTAATGACTAATTATTTATCATCCGAGAATTCCTACTCCACGTTCTCGGATGAACAAAGGAACCCTAAACACACTTGCTCTCAACTCTCCAACGACTAGGCACGAGCCACCGTCCACTTTGGAGTTTTTTATATTTGCCTTGGATTTATACCGATTATTTTAATATCCAAGTCATCTTGAAGTATCTACGCATCTTTAATCAGCGTTAGCAAAAGTATTTAATATCGCTGAGCGACTGCTCGTATTTCTTTACTTCAAGGAACATATTCTTCCGACTTTTCCCTTGTCAAAGCCACGTGGTTCGCGACAGGAAAGCTAGGAAGTTATATTCGCTATCTTTTGGAATTTCTCTTAACACGCATTTTGTTATTTACTTGGAATATATCGACCCGGACTGGAATTGACCACGGAATTAGCCAGAGTAACTATTTACGCGGATATTAGATTTGTTTTTGGTGAGTACATTTCTGATTTCTTAATTCGATCTGTACAGTACCCCCTACTCTCCTAAAATACTGAGAATTTTTTGGGCACCTGCTGCCAGATTGCATAGTTTGTTAATTTCAGGGGGAAATTAATTGTTAAGTTTGAAATTGCGCACCGATGAATGCTTTGCCCCAGGGCATGGGGTGCGGGGACCCGCTTAAGGGCCCTGCTTAAGAGCCCCGCTTAAGGGCCCTGCTGGGGTGCAGGGGTGAAACCCCGCTGGGGTCCAGGGGCATTGTCTACTATGAAAGATGGTGATTATTTGGTTCTTTCTGAATTGTGTACAGAGTGTAATTTTTTGAGTGAATCTTTAGCGTTGGGATTTCGCTTGCACTAGGCCGATCTTTTGCTCAATTTTTTGCCTGTGTGCCCCCCACCAGTTACTGAACCATACTGAATTATTGTGCACTGATCCTTCGTAAAATCGGTAAATAAATTGAAAATGCGCATGGAAGAAGTTCTGTGCGACTGACAAACTATACAATCCGGAACTGCTGAAAGAAAAATAATGCAATCATGTAGCTAAAGGTAATCAATAGGCTAGGCCTAGTTTAAAAATCTTCCTTGGTTATTTAAATAAAGTTCTGATTTGAATTGCACCAGCACCTGTATATTGGGTATTAAATCACTAACTTTAAACTTAGGTCAAGGTTATATTATGATAATCAGTGGCGTACAGTATTTCAGGGGGCCCTCACTGATGCTGATTTTTTTTTAGTACCGTACCTAAAATATGTAAATTTTTTAACACACATTTTACTTCAAGGTAGTATATGTCATGCCATGAAAATGCCCATAAGCCTACAATCCCGAGTAGTCCCGCACATCCCGGGAAAGTCTTATTAGTGATGGTCAGTAACTTTCTCATTCTGCAGCTTTAGTCCAGCGAGTTGTATGTTCACAACCGTGCTCAATCCGGACATATGATCCGGCCAAGCCCTAGTAGCCACTGGAACTACTTACTAAGCACCACAAGTCATTATTCGCTTGAGCGCACATTGTGCTGATAGAGCTGGAGTTTTGTTACCGTGTTTTGATGCAAGCATGATTAACTGTGGTCAGCTTCTACAAGAATTTGGTCTAAAAGGACTTTCATGTCATGGTGGAACCAGATTGCATGTAAGGACACCAAATTCTTCAAAAATTTTCAAAGGGGAGGGGGACACCCTCCCCTAGGCCAGCATTTCACACAACATAATGCATGCCCCCACCCCATGAGAGAAATCCTGGCAACGCCACTGATTGTTATCATTGTTATTGTAACAACTTTCCCAAATTATAATCAATATGGAAGGGTAGTAACATGGCAAATAATTGTAGTTAATTGGCATGTGGTGTGATAACTGATGCTTGCCTATATGATATGTACATTAACATGTTGAACACACATGGAGCGCGTGGAAATTTTTGGTAATATTTTTTGGGCAAGTCGTTACAGCACCCCCAAATCAACTTGGGCTCCTATGCCAATGGGGGATTTGCCTGGTTCAGTGGGTTTGTATGATCCCTTCATTCAGATGCCCACACACATTGTTTGCTGCATATTCTCTTCTTCAGTTATTGCCCATGTTGCTTTTCTGCTGTATGCATTGAAATTGAAGCAGTTTGGGAGAATTATATCCTGTGAGTGATCTGGAATGAAGCCACTCATCTAGCTCATGCTGGCTTGCATGTCTGTTATTGGCAGAGGAACTAGGAAATAGGTTTGTACTAATTCCTGTGTTCGAGGCTAGTGTAAGAAGCTGGTGAAGTGTTTAACTAGGCTTGACATTAGAAAGTTTAGCTTCTCTCATAAAGTTGTCAACTACTGGGACAGTCTGCCTGAGTGCATGGGTTGTTAATTGCACTTTGACAGTCAATTGCTTCAAGATAAAAATTGGCAAGTTCTATATTGTGACTGTGGCAGAATCTGATTGCGCTAGGCTTTGTTGGGTATTTGGTTTGGTTTGAGATTTATTTTGGGTCTGGATTACAGTGCATCTTATGGGGCTTTAGGACTCCTTTGCGCTTTAACTTGTTATATTATGCTATGTATTAGATTTCAAATTAGGAATATATAATGAAAACTTACACAAACTGCACTCTGACTTAATACAGGTGTGAAAATTACTCCCATAATCTTATGAAAATGGACTTGTAAAATGACATTTTATTTCCAAAGATGAATGCACACTGAGGTCTGTCCTCTGCTACTTGTCAAGTAGGACATGGGGATTTTATCCACTGCCTTAACATTCACACTTCTCAGATTTTAAATATGAATCTTTGGACCTGTGGTAATGCATATATGAGTACATCAATATTACTTTATGTCAAAACTGTTCTGCTAATTAGTGTCTTGATTACTGTAGCTCACTGTGATATTGAATAACATCTCTCTTCATACTTAGATAATTGTTATGGTAATGCTTTGAACTTAAAATAGGTTAGTTCTGTTATTTTCACTGGGAACAAAGGGGGAATTTCGTTACCTTGCTTTTGAGAATGAGGGGGAGGGGGAGGGGATAAGGTCCCGATTTTTGATTTGCATTTTACTAATGTTGGGAAAGACATGCATTTGTTTTGATTATGTTTCCAGCAATCACACCATGCAGTGATGTACACAGGGTTTTGCGGGTGGGTGGGGGGGGGGGCGGAGAAGAGCCAACCCCAAAGGTTGCCCAGGTTTGAGCTACTGCACCATTGGTGCTCTAGTTTCTAATTACCCCCTCCCTCGTGTTATTTAGCCCACATATTGAGTTTCTGAACATGTTGGGTCAGTGGTACCTGCCGTTGGAAGATATAGGGTGCATGCACTTTTTCTTTCAAGCAATTTATTCATGCTCAGCTGAAACTATTTGTTAAAAATGTACTGAGAATAATCCTTGTGTTCATTTCCAAGGCAAAGTGGACATGACTCAAAAAAAAAAATAAGATTTCGTTTAGATCTTTCTTTTCACTTTCATACTGTTCCAAAGTCATGCAAGTGGTAAATAATGAACATTTTGTTGGCTCTGACTATCACTTTCTCTATAAAAAAATAAAAAATACACATCAAAGAGTGTATTTTTGGTTAAAAAATCCTGCTCAACTTGGGTTTTAACCAGGAGCCCTTATTTTTTAACATGAGCACTTTTCTTTAGGTGGATACATTTCATATGTTTGACAATTTGACAAATGAACTTAAGAAATACTAATCAGATTTTAAATCCAGTGCTCCCTCTAGTTGTCTTTCTTCTGATTACTTTTGGATGTCCTAAACATGTTGTAGCATGAGTTACCAAGAAAAATGAATTTTTTTACATATTGTCAAAATGATTGGTCTTTTATTGCATTTATTATCCATCACCTACTAGTTGTGCCTTGAATATAAATCATAAAAATTTGAATTAAAGCATTATCCCTTAAAAACTATAGCATGAGTTACCTGTAGTATGAGTTGCCATAGCTGTGATGATGTTAATGGTACTAGGAAGTATGTTTATTGGTAAATGTAATGGAGTTCATTTTCCCAAAGAAGTGATAGATGCAGGAAAAAATTGCTTTCTTGTTTCATTTATGCATTAAGCAGGAAACCACTGAAAATGGTGTCATCAGAGAGGTGGCAAAATGTTTTACTTCAGAAAGCAGTTGGTAAAGAAACTTGGGCTGATCATTGCAAGCATGGCTGGATTTTACAGGGAAAATATTTATATTTCCTGGGAGTATTGGAAATACTAGGAAAGAGTTGGAAGTAGTAGTGAATTATGAAATCATGTGAACAACAATATAGTTTAGTGAGTATATACATATTTAGGGCTCAAAATGACCAGAGGCTCTGAAAGCCATGGCTTTCAGGCTCCTTCAAAAATTGTTGATAACGAAGACCACAGTTGCTTTCATGCCCTTGAAGGGACGGGTGTATCGTTGTGCTTTAGTATCCACATTTTGACCTTGATTCTCCTCTCACTTGACTTTAATGCCATGACAATTTCTGTCAACCCACGTTCAATGGGCATAATTTGCCCTTTGCAGTTCTTATTTCTAGCCCTACTTACTGCTGGATAATTTATAATTAGCATTACATTCCGTCAGTGATTCAGTTAATTCCAAGTGCTTTACTTTAATACTGATGGGGTTCATAGGGCCACCGATTTTCCGTGAAAAAAAGAGTCAATTTCCGTTACAGCAATTTCAAATTCCATGAAAATCCGTGCAAGCAATTTGCCAAATCCGTGACTTTCTGTTTTGCATTGATTAGTGTGTTAGGCCAGTGCAGCCTAACCAGACTAAAATCCATTCACCAGCCAAACGTCTACACATACGTAATGGACAAAAAAAACCCCAAAACAACTTGACTTATGATTGTTTCAGTGTGGGTCCCTTGTTCTTCTTACATAGTAAAAGATCCGTATAATATTATATCCAAATGATATGCAGGTACTAAATCCAATAATTATTCCACAATTGAAAGTGTAACTTGTCAGTCAGAACGTTATTATCGTTCGATCATGAACGTAACAACAGAGCAAAACATGAAACTTGAGTAATGTGTGCAACAGTTTGTTATGACGCACTCATGCATAGTATACCACACATACAGTACATGATACAGTATAAACAAGAATCGGCTACAGGCAACGGGATCGCGGGAAAACTTTGCAAGACTTGAAATTTTGAATTTCAACAGTTTTCTATCAGATTGTAGTCTGCTAGAGCCATCCAGTGTTACATACAGATTTTTAAAATTTTTTTTTTTCATTTTGCCCTCTTGATTGCCGACTTCTAGCATTCTGAGAGATTTTTGAAGTTCCATGATTTTCCGTGAAGAAATTAAAATTCGGCGATTCCGTGACAATTTCCATGATCGCCGAAAATCGGTGGCCCTAGGTTCATCTCATTGTTATATGAATTTGTATAAAGTTGCAAAAATTCAGCTCAGTGCAATGTTCAACTTCAAACATCACGTTAAACATGGAATCACAATTTTCATCACATGCCATCTTCTTGCTTACTGGTATCTGCCCTGTGGCTTACATCACAGTCAAGAAGCTTTTACTTCATCAGGCTCTTTGCACTCTAAGGGTTACTTTAACACTAGATTTGGATCTCATTTTGCGCTTTGGTTTTCAATGTCAGAAACCATCCCAAAGTTGAATACTGATTTGAAATAATGAATTTGTTTTTGCTGATTGTGCCAAAGTTGTTGAGCATGTTGCCCTATTAGGATGCATCTAGATTCACTTCTTGGAGACACACTTTGGATTGGGGTGGAAAGTAACGTCATACTATAGGATCAATAGCATGCTATGGTTTACTAGTAATAGTAAGCTGGATCTGATTAAGAAAAATATGGATATACAGTATTTATACTGTAAAAACACCCACATTACTGTACCATGTCTACAAGTACTGCAGGCCAGAGACAGCACAAATTCTGTACTTCCCAGCTGACCCTGATTGCAAACAACCAGGGACATTGCAAGTTTCATGAATAAATTTAGGACAGAGAAAATAAATTCTCCTTTCCTATAGTGTAAAACCAATTGCATTTTGTGAGAGTAAAACTGGACTATTGAAATATTGAAAACAGGTGTTTAAACCATTTTAGTGTTAAATCCCGAGTAAGAAATGACCTGAGAGAATGGCTGTGAGGTATTTTGTATTTTGGCATATGCAGCATGCTGGTATGCTTTCTCTTTTCTTTTTTTTCTCAAAATCGACACAGATAGTGTTATTTGATTATTTTACTAGTTGTCAAAGAATTGCCATGAAGAAAATTTTGACATTCAGTACAATGATAACATTTTGTACATTAGCAGACAAACTGTAGCATGAGCTACTGTGGCATAAGTTACAGTACCATGATTTTGTTAACCACTGTAAAATTATGAGGGACAAATGTATTAAGGGTAAAACCTTGAACTTAGTACAAAATTATATTATTTCAATTTTGACTTTAGTGTTCTTCATGTTAGAAGAGCATAAAAATAAAAATAGCAACTTTTTTTTTTGTTTTGCATGTCCTCAAAATGTAGCATGAACATTGTCTCATGTACATAAAAGATGTTATCTTCACCAAATAATATTATCAGTATCTAGCCTTCTATGTTGTTACTTGAAGTGCAAAAAATGAAGATCCCAGTCAAATACGTTTAGAAGATGGAGCCCAAAGTAAGGTAAAGAATGTGCACAAGAGTAGCATGAGTTACTTTAGAATCACTCTTTTCCATATCCTTCAGGTATGTGGAGCTTGAAGTTACTTCTTAATTTTCCTTGGTACTTTCCCAAAGATGGGTTCCATATTTCACCAAGTCATTCTGCATCTACGAACAGTTGGAAGTTCAAGGTTCACTTACTTGAGTCACAAGACTTTATGCACAACAAGTTTCCAAGGAACAAATGGTGACCATGCTCGAAATTTGAACAAACCAGTGAGTGGATTGATGATGCCACGTTCTGGTGGGATAGCTACCATGATGCGGCTACCTTATCAAGAGTCTACAAAGGGTGAGAAAGGACATGAACCATGGTCAGCACAAAAAAAAAAAAAAAAAATTCAAATTCTTAAATTAGTGGCCGATTTCATGGTCTCAAAAAGTTTAACCAGTTGTAACAGTAAAGTGGGTGGAGAGTAGGCATATGGGGTAGGGGTGTACATAGGACTAACCCTCTGGCTTCAATGCCTATGACCTTAGGTGACAGTTCAGGGGAACACATCTTACATACTGTAATTTCTTCATCAAATAAGGACACAATCTGAAATATCTCCAGAAGGTACTACTACTTCCAGGATCTGTCTCCTTGCATTGTTAGGAAAGCACTAGTGGATCCAGGATAACTTGTAAGTGTGGCCAGTGGCAAAATAGACCTACAGTGTATTGCAGAAATTTTCAAAAGGGTTCCACTGCCGTATGGGGTGCCCCCTCCCATAAATCCTGTAATCTGTGGAAGTAGAGTGTTATTGTTTGTTTCTACAATCTCTAAATTTCTTTTCATCATTATGTTTCACAAGTAATTGGTGTCTTTTGTTGTAACTTGGTAGGTCTGGATGCTTGTTTTGTTGGTGTTCCGTTTGACTCCGGTTGTTCAAACAGATCTGGAACCAGGCTTGGTCCAAGACAGATTAGAACAGAGTCTTGCTTATTGAGAGAGTACAACAGTGTAGGTAAATATTACTGAAGATGATGAATGACATTAATGACAAAGATAACATTGTGTTTAATACATTGCTTATGATATGAATTGACAGTTTAGTCAAATTTTTTGGTGTTTCACAATCATTATCAGGGGTCGAAATTCCCACTGTTCCGCTGTTCCGAGAACAGTGCTTTTAGTGCCGGAACAGTAACTTTTCAAAAGCCACTGTTCCGTGGAACAGTGTTTTTCCACAAGAAGCAAAGTGCATATAAATATACGCACATTCTAATCTCTGATAAAGTAATGACGCCGTGAATATAAAAATCCCCGTAAATTTTGGCTTAAGTGTGAAATGCAATCTCGTTCCACCGTTATCAATTAAAGTCAGTTACTTGCACGTGTTATTCCCTATGCTGCATGGTACGGTACTGTGTAAACGCACATACTGAAGTTTTACTACCAAACACATAAAAACTATTAGTACAGTATGTCATTTATTGCCCTACAAGCGAAGGTCATCTTGCATCACCCCTTATCTTGCGTGGTATGTTCCAAATGGCCTCTTAACTATTCATTGATATTCCCTACACTTTATTGTGTTTTTAGGGGGTTTTGTATTAATATTCCCTCCAAGCTAGCAACTAAACACCCAAACTTGAAATGACTAAAAGCAATTCTGACTGCTGATATCTCGCAACCAAAGTCAATGGGTCCTAAGTGTTTGTTTTTCCCATTGCTTTACTGTGTGGAATGATACTTGAATCAAGGTTACGACTAGAACGATTTCACGTAAATTTGCTGCGAGAAAATAACAACAGTATGTGCACTCATATGTTGGAGAACACACTCATTGCTTTGTCAGTTTGCTATAGCAATAAACCGCAATGCAAAGGATGAATCAAGCAAAAATATTCCTTAACCGTGGAACTTTTATGCTCTCACTCAAATCCCACTTGCCTTGCTTGCTGTGCCTTCTGCATCAATTTTGAGTGTATTTCATCCTACAGTAGGTTGTGGGACACTGCAATGTTAGGTCTCAAGACAATGCAAAATTATTGGCGATAACTTTGTGCTTAAAAAATAAGAACCAAAAGAAAATCAGGATATCCCACTGGCTAATCTCCGCTGCAGGCAAAAATTCACCTCCCCACGTTACGGTCAAGTCGTGCAGTCATACCACTCGAATGCAGTAGACAGCAATGCAATTTGCACCTTTGCAGTTTGCACGCGTGCAACGAACTGTACGTATGCCGAGATACTGTGATCCGGAACAGTAAAATCTGATCCCGAACAGTAATTTTGGAAAAAGCGCTGTTCCGTGGAACAGCAGCAAAAAAATTAAATTTCGACCCCTGATTATGTGATATGACCCTTACTCAAACCGCCTTTCACTGAACAGTGCAAAACCAGACCATCTAGGGGAAAAGTCGGGATTCTAGTTGACGTTCGCACTAACAGATTATAGCCTAAAAGGTCAAAATATTAATACAAATTTGCTAAAACCTGATAAGCGTCCCAAAGGCTATAATCTGTAGGTGCGAACTTCAAGTAAAATCCCGACTTTCCCCTCAGAAAGTCGGGTTTTGCACTGTTCGGTAAAAGGCTGTCGGAGTAAGGGTAATATCATGTAATGATTGTTAGTGTGAGTGGTACATTATGTGTTGTAAGGCAAGTCACCCTAGCATGTAATTCAGTCAGTATGACTCTATAAACTGAAATGTGTTTAATACAGATATAAATATTGTATGCAGGTTTTCTTTCCACAGGCCATATGTGTAGCTATTTGGATCAGTTCCTACACTGCCTTTTCCTACTTGAAAGTATTCCTAAGTTAGGATTCGGGAATACACATATCAGGAATGTCAGTTTGAATCATTTTAGAGTTGCTTTACCAGAATTAGCACTATTTATAGTATCACCCACCTTAAAGGGGTTATAGCATCCCCCAAACCCTGTTTAGGAATAGCCCTATAGTTCTAAATACAATTGGTGACTGCACTTTGATTGACATTCATTCAAACAGTATAACTCCACTCTGGTTGGTTAACGATGACTTATACTGTCAGTTGTGTCCCCAATTAAGCTCACACACAGTTGTATGTCAGTATGCCCTTGAGCAGTTGGAACTCAGTACAGGCTACTGTGGCTCTGTATTGGAGGTGTACAAGACAGGAGGCTTGGTTTAAATTGTAGGAGGGCTAGAAGTAAGGTTAATAGGGAGAATTTTTACTGACTGGGATGAGATTAAAGAGCCTTTAAGTAAATAAAAATTGTGCAAAGGGGGGTGGGGTGGGAGATCCCTCCCCTCTTAGACCCCATCCCAGGACACTGTCAAGATCTCCATCTAAAAGGAACTGAAAGAAAACCTGTGAGTGTGTGCTTCACTTTAAAGGTTATGTCTTTGACCAAGTTTCTTCCTGTACAAGGTTCAGGACAGTACTTGATGATGAGCGAAGAATGAGGTGAAAATGCGAGCCCATTTCCAAGTTGTTAAATAGGGAGTGCCATGTTTCCTTTTGAACTGAACTTGGGTAATATTTGTAACATTTACCTGAAACATTAGAGTGTGACAGCTGTTCTAGGGTTAAGTTTTGTCTACAGGGAAGTTACATTGAGAATTTTTGGAGTAATCAAGTTGCTTAGATGCTAACTGGTGCAGCAGTTTGCAATTTTGACGCAAATTTATTTAGTTCAAGAATTTTGCCTGGGCATAAGTGTCTATGGGGGAGGAGGGTGTCCTCAGACCCTCACAGTCACCCCCTGGTCACAAGCCTCAAATATCACCTTAAAATGTGAGATGAGTGTGGCTCCCTTTGGTTTGAGCAGGGATTTGTTAGGTAGTAAGTTGTCACACTATTTTCCGATCAATTTAATGCTAGGTGAAGAATTTCCTCACAACTGGCATCTCCACTTTCCTTCTTACTAATTGCACTAAGAAATTTACAAAGAAAAATGTATGAATATTTTTAGTTTGAACAATGTTCCAAGAAGAAGACCCATGAAAACTGTAAGAACACAAGGAATATATATCATTAAAATGTTCTTGAACAATTGGCTTTGCTGTTGTTGGTAACAGAGCTCAGTGCAAAGATTTGTGTCAACCATCGCCTTCGCTTCAGGGTTACTTATGTTACAAAGGACAGCTCATCTTGGGGAAGGGTGATTCAACAGGGACTACAAAGTATGAACAAAAGATTTGTCAATTAAATTTTTACCCCTGATCAAGGATTAAATTATTTTCAAGGCTGGAGTGTCTGACTGGTATGGGACTATAAAGGGTTCTGTGCCTCCCTCCTAATGGCTGATTCATACATCCCATTTTCTTGTGCTATAAAGCTGTAAGAAACATGTGTGGACATCCCTTACTCTCCCAGGCCAGTCATTGACTTAGCTCAGAGTTGACGAACAGTGGTCAACTTTTATATCTTTACAGCACTACTATATACTGGAGTGTGAACCAGCCTTAATACTTTCCCGGTATGATACTACAGCAGATAGGTACAGTTTAGTTTTCAGAAAGGTTCGTTAAAATTTGTGTGACGATGAAGTAATACAATACTACATGAATGTGTAATTCTACAAAATGAGATTTATTAGCTGCAGTTATTCCATTATACTCAGCAATGTTAGATGAGAAGATAAGAACAATCCTGCTGTTCTGCTATAATTGAATGCATGGGAGACATGTTGGTAGCAAGTTAGCATATAAAATGCATGGAGGGGATGATGTGCGATTTTCCCCAGTAACAGCCAAAATCACCCCCAGAAAGTTAATAAGGGCGAAAAATTATCAGATGTAATGAAAATTGAATTTTGTCCCCCCATATACAATTTTGCGCTGAAAAGAATAAAAACTAGCCCCTTTGCACAATACTGCAGGTTTTTTTTCTCTCACTCCCGGCATGTTCATGCTTGGACACAGTTACATACTCTCTTACTCATAGCAGTGTGCCTGTATTTGTACTTTTGCTACATCTCACAGATTGTGAAGTAAAGCATTGCTGCTAGTGCTAAACTTTGTACTTACAACTCACATGAAAAAAAAAATAATAGTTCTAATTAAAACCATCTCATTGTTCTCCTACTAAATCTCTGCCTTTTGTATTTATATAGGGCTACCTTAAGAATATTTGAGAAACCCAGGCAGGCATAGCAATAAATTGAACCCTTCATCACCATCCTTCACACTTGCCCCCAACCCCATCCCTAACCCATAGAAAGACGTAAGTGTTGAACAATTGAAGGAAGTGAGATATCTTGCAAGGGGCCAGATAAATCTTTATGATAAATCCCAAGAGGAGTACCATGACAGAATGGCTCCTTGGGTATGGTACCATGAAGTTTTTGCTAAAAATACCTCATAGATTACCAGAAATGAAACTTACCAAGCTCTGCTAACTGCAAATAGCAAATATCGTGGTATTTTGAAATCTAATGTCTTAGAAATTTAAAATTGCAATAGTTTGGTGTATTAAATAGAAAACAGAAATTTTGTAAAGTCCAGCCTGCAAAAATGCAAAAAAAGGTGCTTTTCTGCTGCTGTGCTAGCCCTGACAGGTGATAACCATGAAGAACTCATACTGATATGAGCTGTCATCTAAAGATCAATTTAAAGCCAGATGGCTCAGATCAGATATTTACTTACATACAGGGAGCCAAGGCATCATATTAGCACTACTGCTATTGCATGTTATGGATCCAATTTTTTATTTTACAAATTTGAATTCCACACCTGGGAAAGTGTGGGGCCCAGAGCAACTACCATCTGTGTCCATGCAATGATATAGCCCTATAAACTTACTTTGACTTCCATCAATCATTTTCACAGGAGCAGCACCATTTGATTCCCTGCAAGTAGCTGATATCGGAGATGTTAACATCACCATATATAATATTAAACGAGCTTGTGATGCCATCCGAAATAAATTCCAAGAAATCATCAAGGAGGGCTGCATACCATTGACATTGGGTGGAGATCATACTATATCATATCCCATCTTGCAGGCCATTAAGGTATTAATTCAGCTACGCTTTCATACTTTTCTCTTGACAAAAGTTACTTTTGTACCCAGAAATATGTGTCAATGTTGCCATGGCATGGAACAGAGGCATAATTTTGCCACTGTTTTATGTTACGGCATGTACAGTATTGGTCTTTGCATAAGAAGTTGGCCTCACACCTACCCTTTTGATGAGTAGTGTTTTTTTTTTTTTTTTTTCTGGGGTCTTTCTTTTTAGGGGTGTGGTTAAATTGTCTTGCTTAAACAAGTTGCACATAAACCCATAGTTTCCATAGGACACATCATTAAATACATAATGAATTGGTCACGTTATAATGTCCAGTTTAGTTCCTTCCTTGCCCAATTACACATTTTGCTGATAGACAGACAATAATATCTCATCATTTAATCCAGCTCCAGGAAACCCTAGCCAGTTGACTGACACATACACCAGAAATACTTTCAAAGAGAAAGCAGCCAGGTGCTTGGATGAGTTTTGTTTACAATCCTGCCTAATCCACTGTGTTATTGTTTGCAACCTGAGTGGAATAGAGCCAATAAATGACCTCCAGCAATGGGGTTGGAAATGTGATATACCCCACTTAGACGATAGAAAAGTGAGGTTTGGAAATCAACATTTTAAGCATCTCCAATTCAGGATGATAGTGTGCTGCATGTATTTGTCGTATCAAAGTTTATGATGTGGGTATATTGGGACTCGAGTGTTTGCACTGATGGCGAAGGTAACTGAACATATAATCTTTTAATTGTAAACATCTTTCCAACTATGTTCATGTTGTTTGATTATGCTTCAATTTGTTTTCATGCACCCAGCTCATCTAGATGTAATACAGAATAAATAAACGTGTAGAGCTTAAAGAATGTTTATCATAGAAACGAATGACAAAAACTTGAATCCCAGTCATCATTTAGTTTAATATTCATCAGATCTTGTGATAGATGAGGGCATATAATCAATGTATCATCTTACATGCTGGTATAAACAAGGCTGTCAGATTAATGCTTCAAGAAAATATGAATCACCAGGATTCACTGGGACACAGAGAGTTATACTGGATCATAAGTTTGTATTTACCATACAATAGGCCCATAGAAATGAAAATTTAGACTGACTGTATAAATTCATTTTGCCGTAGAGCTCAATTCAGTCATTTGGAAGGAGATAGCACAGAAATTTGAATTAATGTTAGTTATAAAAGACCTTATTACAGGTGAATTGCACCAATAATTGACTGATGATTAGGGTGATTTGTATTTTCTTCCTTTTGCTCAATGACTTTCTAATTTAATTTGATTTGGATCTCCCTAGCAACATCAAAGAGTTGAATTTGTTTTGGTTTGCAGGCTGGCGCTGGCAGCATTTACAGGATAATTTTCAAAATTGCTTTGTAATGCCTGTTACAGGCAGAAGAAATCGGTATAGTTTGGTCTCACTCTAATTAAGAAGAGATCTTATGCAAAAAGAAAATGATGGCTGAAATTTAAATTTTGGTACAGTGGTATGGAAAGCGCTTCCAGAAGTTTTATGAAACACGAATCTATGTTCATGTTTCACTAAAAAACAAGCTCATGTACTCTCAGTCAGGAGTCACTAGATAACTTGTATGGGGAAATCGAAATCGAAATCCCAAAAAATTGAAGGTCCCTGAGCAAAGGTGTGAAAATCTTCTCAGGGTTAGGCCTAGGTTTAGAATTAGAGTAAGGATGGATTAGGGTTAGTGGTAGCATTACCACACCCCATGTTTATGGATCCTTTGGTCTAGTGATCCTGGCTCATAAAATCTTTTTGGTGTATTCACATTAACTACACATTTTCCTTTAAAATGCAGGTGATTTTCCACAATCTCACAAGAGAACTATGGAAAACAGCATAATTAGGCTAAACAGTTTTCACCAGTAACAAAAAATGACTGAATTAATACAGAAGGTTATCATAAAAATTGGTAATTTCACACCACATGTATCATTTTATGCAAGTACACTGAAGCCTGCATAGAGTATTAATGCCATTAACATCTCATTTGGCTTTTTTGACCACATTGGATACCAATTTTGACTTTGCCTTTGCAAAGAAACAGCTGGTAAGTGAGGTTAAAAGTTTTGAAAGAATGGCTTGTATTTTCTTAGCTTTATATACAAACTGTCATGAGATAACTTTGAAAAAGTCTGGATGACTCTGGAAATTTGATTTTAGTTGATATGATATTGGAAAGTTGTGCCTAAGCAACTTTCCTTGCAAACTGGTCTCTAGGCCTTCATCAAGTGATAACTGTCAGCTAGAGAAACCTGATGTATGAATATAGTGAGCTTATATGCTTACATATTCCTCCATGATGTGAACTGTGTGTTAAAAAGCTCAGATGGCAGAGTGCTTTGCCCTACTGTGCACTGATGTGTTTCAAATGCTTGCTGGGTTCTAATCAAACTGTAGTTAGGTGGGTTTATGTCCAAGTGATCTGACTTTTCTCCCACTGAGCCAGGCTTGCCATCAAAGTAACCCACATCCACACACGCCTGAGCCAGGCTTGCCATCAAAGTCTGTTGCCTATGTGGGATTTGGTTGTGCACTAAAGCTTCTTTGAGCGGTGAAGTAATTTATCGCTGACTTCGCT
The DNA here is from genome assembly GCA_029531755.1 of Holothuria leucospilota. Classification (NCBI taxonomy): domain Eukaryota; kingdom Metazoa; phylum Echinodermata; class Holothuroidea; order Aspidochirotida; family Holothuriidae; genus Holothuria; species Holothuria leucospilota. The sequence goes on along the minus strand of JAIZAY010000821.1, from coordinate 3,313 downwards.
TTTATTTTGGAGGGGGTGGGGAGGGAATTGGGACCTTTGATACACTGGGGTTTGGAAGCATTAGATTAAGCAGGAGTTTGTCAAAAGCGTGCAAGATCTATTGCCTCTGTGTTTAGTCTTCGGGAAAGATGATTTGTCCCTCACATCATTACTGAACAGAAATGTGTGATCCATTGTTTTGAATTTCTGAAAGCTTGTAACTGATTTTTTGTCATTGGTCATAGTGCACAACATGTGTGGGTGAAGGGAGTTTGCAGTTAAGGTCAAAGGTCATATTCAGTGACTTACCAAATGCCATGGGTGGCAAACAAATACCAGGTGTAAATAGGCTCACGTATAAACACAGTACACATACTGCATACTGCACTTACAACTGAAACGCAGTGAATACAAAGTTCATGCGGATGTGGGTTACATTAGATGGGCAATTCCTTTGAGGTTTACCAGCCGTGATTAATCTAAAATAGTCCCCTGTAATCCTCTGCTTTCACCCATCAGTGAGCAGGAAGATTGCTGGCTTCACCTAGCAGAACAATTGATTCCCTTTATCTTTGCTTATGCTTTGGTGACTTCCAGCTGCATTTGGTAATTGATATTAATCAAGGGTCCCCGTCCAAATGCCTGATTTGCCCGGTATGTAGTCAACAGAGTTCTAAAGCAACTGTTTTCCTAATGAAGCATATGCCTAACCCACATTCGCAAGATCTGCAAGAACTTCGTATTCATTGCGTTTATATTAGTGTATCAGTGCTCCCACAGCCTTTTCAACAAAATAAAGGTTTTTTTAAAGGTTGTGAAATATAAAATAAAGGTTTTTAAAGGTTGCCAAATGCAAAATAAAGGAAAATAAAGTCCTAACTTTGAGCAAATTTCAAATAATAAAATACTTACCGACCTAATTGACTTTACTTACATCAAGATTCCCTCTCATTCTATACCTTATCTTGAATCTTTGAGCCTGTTTTGTGTTATGGATCATACCTAGCTGTCCAAATATTCACTTCATCTGAAAAGGAAAATTAAATTTCCCATTAGTGTTAAGCTTTTCTTCAAATAGTGATAATAACTTGTGCTTTAATATATTACCGTGGTGCAAAAAATATCAATATAAGTGCTGACTAAGGTAAGGGTCTCAGTAAAATTTATCAAATGCTTTTTGCATTGTACACATATATACTTTCAGTAAGGTACTGTATTTTCACCAAACACAAACAATGCAAATATTTGACACCTTAAACTAAATCAACATGTGCCTTTTTGTTGGATAAGCCTTATATAATTTATCAAAGGCAAGGAGACTTCTGTAGGAGTATGAACTGGATCTCTTCTGTTAAGACCTTCACTCATCTTCAAACAGGTAAACCCTTTATAATACACATGCTTGCTTACTGTATACACATGTAACTCAAAATTGTAGTTCCTACATAACCTAGAAAAAGACCTGTCATTCAGGTATATGGACTCTAGATTCATGCATTTACTAAATGTTTTCTTCAACATACAACACTGACCTTCAAATTTTATAGCAAGCATTTCTCCCTCTCCTGAAAATTGTTGGACCTTTTCAGACTGGTCATGAAATCCCACTTCCTTTTAGTCCACTATCTCTTGAGATACTCTAGGCCGTGACTTCCCAACAGTGTTTTTAGCTAGGATGTGTTCTTAATGTGGCATTTACTGATCAGTGACCTGGGGGAGGAGTCTAAGGGGAGAGGTGTCCCCCTCCCCCTTTGGAGAATTTTTGGGATTTCAAAGGTGCCTAGATGGCAAATAGTGCAATATTTGAGTGGATTTCTGCCCTAATGAAGAAGTGGCAAAATTATTCTGATGAGGCATCCTCTGTCAAAATTTACACCTGCATGGAATTTGCTTGTCAGATTTTTTTGTGTGACATTTGTTGCCGTTTATGCAGCATTGTCACACAAATAGGGGCTGGGTAAAACACTGCTCTCCAAATAATCAGGCTATATATATTTTTGACAGGTTTATAATTCTAAGAACAGACTGACTGCCATAATTATCTTTTGGTCTGACTACTTGAAGACAGACAGTCCTCACCCCAAAAGACATTTTTGCTGTGGGGGGAACAAAATTCTCAGTTGGTCACTGCTCTTTGATTGACATGAAAGTTTGGAAATTCAAATGATGCAGAGGAAATCACATTCCACACAATGCAGAGAGTGTTTGGATCACACATTATAGCCTTGTATTCTCACCAGGACATGGCCTGAAGCAATAAAACAGGTCTGTGTGTGCACCAGGAGGAGCTTTACACAATTTTGGGAGGAACTACAAGTTGCTCAGTTGGGAGAACTGGAACTGTCTAGGGTAACGAGAATTGCCCTTTAAAATAATCCATGCCTGCTTTTAACAAGCATCCCCTGAGAGGACATTATTGGTGCAGACAACATAGAATATGTTTTATACTACTCACCTTATAACTTATCACTGTCATATGCTCTCTGAAGTGAACTCAGCTAGGAGTATATCCTCCAAAACAGACTCTGAAAGACTCAAAATACTCCAAAGTTTTTGAAAGGATTCAGATGACTTCTTTTAAGATTTATTTTACTACAAAACTTGTTGACTTTGTTTGTAACTAAAAACAAAAATAAAGGTTTTTAAAGGTTTTAAAGAGTTTTTCAAAAAAATAAAGAGCCATTTTTCCAATAAAGGTTTTTTAAAGGTTTTGCAGGTTTTAAAGGTTTCTGTGGGAGTGCTGGTGTATGCATGTGTTTGTGTGCCCTCCAGCACCTGGTTGCCTAGTAACAATAAACTAATCTAAAGGCTTATCTACATGATCATACATTTGTCCACAAACAGTGTCGTACAAATGTTTCAATACTTGTTGGAAAGGTGAAACATACAGCTAAAGCTTACATGTTGGACGTTGTAAAAAACTAGCTGTGCGTGCAGTGTGCTTCATTGTTTTGCCTCTATAATGATGGCATAAGGTCTATATAGCATCATCATACAAATGTATGATGCTGTTTTTGACCAAATGTATGATTGTGTAGACAGGGCCAAAGTGATCATGCAAGGCCCCTTTTGTACTGTTGACTTGATGTGACTCCAGGGACTACTGCATATGTGTTAACTTGCCACTATGCAGAAAGGTTAGTTCACATCAGTAAGTGACAGAAGCAGATGTCATTTCCCATGTGCCAGCCACAAGAGATCCCTTGTGCTTTAGGCTTGCATGCTCATGGTTATAATACCAACTCCTAGTTATTTCCACTTTGGATTTGGCACAGTTATAACCAGAAGATAAATTGATATACAAAAGAAATGAAAAAAATTGAAAAATGGTAAA
>JAIZAY010001000.1:0-23959 GCA_029531755.1 Holothuria leucospilota | reverse complement strand
TCCAAGCTAAAGTTCAATTGCTCCAAATGCTTCTCATTCTCGAATTGTTGTGGTGTTGTACTTTTACCTCACCTTACAATCTCATATCGATATGGTCCTATGCGCCGTAACGAATTACTCACCCCATCTGCACCACTGACGTCTAGTTCAGTATCGCCTTCGCCTTTCTGATTTCAAATCCAAGAAAATTCACTTTACCCACAGTCCGATCAGGGAGTTGCCTTTAGAGGGCAACATCCTGGCTCAGATCCGCCATTCCAAAGAAAGTATTACATTTGATTTCACGTGGTACCTACTACGAAACAGTACTGGTGATACATTGTGTAGTATCAGGTATGTTGTGTACTGGAAGTACTTTCATGCTGTACCTATGTTGTTTCGTTGTGAATGTTTGTACGCGGCAGCTACTTATCATGACACCAAGACGAAAAACCTGCGTGAAATGCATTTAATTGACTAAAACAAAACCAGAAAAGGGATAGCAATTCCAAAATTTACAACTTTTCACGCACGTTTTACATTGTATCGACCTTGGTAACCGGTACAATGGAATGCAAACACTGTATCAAATGTCCGAAGGATACCACGGCAAACAACGATCAGTTCCTAGAGTGACGTCACATGACGTAACAAGATTTTGAAAATTTTCGGGAAGACTAACTTTTCAAGGCTGGAAGAGGGTGTATTTTTTTCTCAATTTTCGAGCGGAAAAATAAGTTGTAAACAAACTGAATGGTTGATTTTCGTTGTAGGAAACGTATTCCTAAAGATACCAAAGGGTTTAAACCGTTAATTTACACGTGGCATAGCCACTTTAAAGATCATTTGTTAGCTTAGTTATCAATAAGTTATACATGTTCAATTGATTTGCATGTGAATAATATCGGATCCCACATGGTTTGACTGTGTTCTCAACTGGCAGGCGGGGGGCCATATATGTGAAATCTTCTTTAAACAGATAATAAATAAAAACAATTCATTTGAAACACAACACTTCTTATGTTTTTAAGCAGAATTACACATCGAAATGGTTACTGACAAGGCCTGGAAGTGTCATTTAAGGCAATTTCGGAGATATTTTAATCTAACTTTTTCCGCGCGCTACACGCCAGACGATGGTGGCGCTACGCTTAGATAGTACACCATTACTTCAAGATAATAATCTGTCGGAAGTTTTTGCTTTTGCCCCCCACCCCCTTACAAAAAATATCTAGCTACTCCACTGCGTAATGATTTGCAACATTTTATGAACGCGATGACATTTCTTTGCCTATCTGGAGTAGTTTTCCTATCAAAAGACAACTTATTACTCTTTAGGATCATTCAACCCCTGGTTGAGAGGTACCGCTTTAATTAAACGGTGTTAAATATTTGTGAATATTCTTGCTTTGCTCCAACAACATCTACAGAAGTTACACAGTGGCAGAAAATGCCAGCTTTGAGTTACTCCTCGTTTTCTGTTCTGAAAGTCCCTTTGACTGGATGCGGAAGGGCAAAAGCCAAACATCATCCCTTGCCAGAAGGGTTCGCGTTTAACAGATTCAACCTGTGATTTTACCTTCGTTACAGGTGTAGAATATGTACTTCTTTCTAACGTACATGACAGGTTGAGCCCACAGAACCTTTGGACATGGCTAAATTGGTTATCTTCCTCATTGGATGCTTATTCAAGCAGAATCAGTTTGAGTCTGACTAACCATAAGTTTTCAAGCACAGGCTGTGTAGCTCTTAAGCTTACTCTTTACTCTTACCTTGTTTGTTCGAACTGGAAACTAAAGGGATTAATAAATACGCTGCTTACTTTTGAAAGCAAGCTTTGTTATCATGAGAACGATTTGAGTTAAAATCCCTTGAAAGTCAGTACAAGTTGTATTTTAAATCCTTGTTTACGGTGTTGGCTTACCAAAATTTGCGTGTTATCATTAACAATTGTTCGTTTAATTGAACGACATATCGAATAGACCTAAACACTAAACAGTAGGCTACTAGAATGACAAGCAGTGTTTATTTCTATCCTTCAACTTGTTGTACGGTCCTTTCCTGCAGAGCATTTTTGCAACCGTAGAATCACCCTTTATGTTACACGTCCGACTATAACCAGATAAGCCTGACAAGAAGGACGACAAGCTGCCAGCTGCGTAATTGCTATATGAATGTTCTCATGGAACGTCACAATCCCATCCCATACTTTAAGCACCGTTTACGACGATATCAGAATGGGTGTTGCCAAGCTAGCTCACCAACATTGTGGCCTGTTGGGCTGTTACGTCCCTAAGTTAGGTGCGGCAAAAGTTAAAAAGTCAACTTGCAGTGTAAATAGAGTGAAGAATATAAAACATTATATAAAGCAAGCAGGGAGATTTATTTTAATCTATGATTACAGTTGTTAAGGAAGTCATCTGACATGAAAGAAGTGTTTTGTAAAACTAAGTTTAAAGCCACGGGTAAAGCTCCTCTACTCATTATCCCATGTTATGGGTGTTGTGGTAGGACCGGGTGTTGTGGTAGGGGTGTTGTGTGAAAAACTGGGAGGATAAGATGAAAATTTACTTAGGAAAAACTTGAAAGTCATTGGGAGCATTGCTAAAAAGAAGAGGGAGGATATCCCCCTAGCCCTCGGAATTTCCGGCTGTGTAATATCCAGGCCAGTGGACATACACGGCACTGAAATTGGACGCAAGATGTCTTCCAGGGGGCGAAATATTTGTAAGGGGTGCTAATATACTACAACCCATTCAGGCAAAGGTAATTATTTAATAGGGGAGGAGACAATGTTTTTTTTTTGTACAGGGACGACACCCCTGTTACCTGGCTACGGGCTTGGTAATATCTTCTTCACCCCCACCCCTGGCACTTCATGCCACACCCGATGCCGAAGTCAAGCTGCCCTCTGAATGATTTAAGACATTACTCAGAATTTTAAATCATGAGAACAGAAACGGATAAACTGTTGCCGTGGCGGTGCGGCGATCACCTTCCAGTCCGCTCGGGTTTAGGGCCATTTGGGGGTAAGAATCGAAAAAACCCAACCTGTGTCTTTCACTGTCCCTTTGCCTTTTCCGAAGCCCTTTCAAACAGCCAGTCCACCCTTGTATCATAATGAATGTATTGAAGTATGCCTCTAGCAGCAAATACAATTTTCAAACACAATTATTTAATAGCGGGACGGGATATGACACTGAGGTTCCAGACGGAGGTTGATTACTATGTTTTGCAACCATCCGTAATATTAACACGTTGCAGACCACTTAAAATTTTAAAACCGTTTTACATAGAACCTACTGCAAAGGCTACCACTGTCAGGCTATTAGTACAAATAACGCCAGATTTGCATAAAAAAAAAACAATCCGTAACCGAAAGCATCGTTTGTCAGAAAGTGACGTTAGTTTAGGTAAAAAAAAGGTACTGATACAACACCCCAGACACCTAGACACTTCCACATCGTTAAAGAGTTATAGCTTTAAACAAATCTTTTTTCCATATGTATGCACTGGCATGACAATGTCTCACTCTTTTGACTTAGACTGCCACACCTGCTCGAATAACAATGACTTTGCTGCCAGATGAAAGCATTGTGCTTGCTCCTACTTGTGTAATTAATTGAATTCTCTCAGATTTTTAAATGATAACATTGAAAAAGCATGAGTATGTTCAGTAAAACGATGGGTTACAGTTATTCTGCATTTTTATGCAGCTGAGAAAAAACGTTTATGTCTAAAATAAACTACCATAGGATCTAATTACGGGCAGAGCCGATATCCGAGTTGGGCCTTGACTTAATGCGTCTTATGTGGCGGCAAACACGTATAGAAGGATTAGCGATGTTTATTGAGAAAAGTGGAAATGGAATTCCATAGCTGCTGAAAACAGTTCTTTGCAGTATTTCAGCCGATATTGATGAAAACATCGTTTTAGTCTTCTACACAAGTTACGTATCGCAGTGAGACAAGAAAAAGATAAAAATTGAAGCTGGAGGAGATATGCAGGGCTAAATTTTCTTCCAGTACTAGCCAACCATGCTTATCTGTCCTGTGTAAGCAAAAGGTGTTATCCGAGTTGGGCTTCGCCGGATATCCACAGTTTCTTTGGGATCGACTTGACATGTAGATATTCGAACACCTGCAACAATGACAGAGATATTTCTTCCATTTATTCATGAGCCTTATCTGAAGTTATTTTCCCGGTGTTGATTGGTGGTGGTTGATTACTGTAGATATATGAATATACACATTGCAAGGCGGAGCTTAAACTGTGGGTTTGTTTCTAGACAGTTCCACTTTATCCAGGGGGTTAAAGAGACTTCTTCAACCAGTGAAGTTCTAAAAAAGGAAATCATGCACTAAAACCCAATCGACATTAAACAGTATGGTAATCAGAGTTCCTTTAATTGATTCTTATTAAATATTTATGATTCGTTCTCTGTTGGTGATCGTATATATGAATTTTAATAGCATACATGTTGAACGCAATTCGACTAGGAATGCTACCAACGTATGACTTCAGCTCGTTAAGACCCTAATGTTCATTGGGCAATAATTTGACAAGCATTTTACAGCATTTTTAAATTGTATTTTAAGGGACGATCAAACGGAGCCTTTCCCTTATAAAAAGGGTAACGTTCCAGGCTGGAAGGTGTCTGAATTTTCTGCTACCATCAGTGTCGTATTTAGCCCATCCATATCTCTACCAAACATTTGTTGATAATCATTAAAATATGGGGTGGTTAAGGTTTGTATTTACAGTAGCACTATGCTCCAACGCCTCTGTAAAATCTTTCGATGCAGGAACTTCGGAGCCAATATTTGAGACAGAATATGGTATAATGGTAGGGAAGAAAGTTGGCGACAACGACGTTTTCTTGGGGGTGCCGTTTGCTAAACCTCCTGTAGGTGAGCTGAGATTTAAAGATCCGGTAAAGCTGGAGAAGTCCACGGAAGTGCAAAATACGATAACGGACAGACCCATTTGTATGCAGAGTATCGGAGGAGCAAAGGTAAGAAATTCCTTGCCAGTGAAATGTGAACAAAACTGAAAAAATTGTTTAGAAAGTTTAATTTCTTATATTGTTTCCATCGACTGATTTTACTGATAGTTTTTAGTGCATGAGTTGACGCCGCTTATCATGATCTTGTGGAGAATTTTGGTAACCAGGTTATGTAAGACAACACCATATCTCTGTTGATACTAAAACTTTGTTTTGACTATATGTAGGCCTACAGTACAAGGGTCAAATAGTAGCTGGTTTTTTCACCACAGAGACAACTCTTCTCAAATTTGATGCTTTTCAGCAGAAATTTAACCCTAAAAGACCCTGTTTATAGTACCTATACAGAAATATTTGTTACTAAACCTACAGCGCCTATAAGAAGTGGAATGACAAATTGAACGTTGACTTTTATAACTGTATAGACATCTGGAATATGCCCTGGGTCTCAGTACAAATAAATTGCTTTTACTTATGGGTAAGGCCGAATCAAACGTGTATTCTTTCCCCCGGAATGAAGTGGAAACTTTTGATCATTTGTTTGGGAGTGTAGTTACCCATCCAAATTTATACTAGATGTAGGATTAATGCTTCTTAATGGGCAGTTTGTATTTTCCAAGGCTGACATCTTCTTTGGGTATCGTAATCAGAAATTCCACCCTTATGCTGTTCTCATATTACATCTTAGGTATTATATCTTAGGTATTACATCATTAGTGAGATAGTGCAAAAGGCTCCAACCGATATTGTTGAATTTATTGCAAGTTCAAATTTGCTTGCATTTTGAGAAGCACAATCATTACTTTTCAATTCAAGTGAACAAAATGATGTTTATCAGTATACAGTGCTTGACATCATCCCTCAATTTTTCCTTGAAAATTAACGAATGGGTTTCCTTATTTTTTCTATTTAAAATGTAATGTTCAGCTTCTAAAGGGAAAATAAAATTGTGAACAAAAACTTGAGCATCAGGAGTATTGTTTCCCTACTTGAAATTGAAAATGAAGTACTTAGCATGAAGTAAAAAGAAATTGATAGGATGAGTAAAATCTTAAAAAAAAACCAAACCTTACATTCTTTAGATTAACGATAAAAGTGTCATGTATATGAGAATGTCAGATATCTTTTCCAAAATTCATTAACAGTAGGGCATGACCAAAAAACATGATGTAAGATTTGTCTGGGCTGCTACTTTAAAAAAAAAAAAGCTAAATAGAGATGAATCTCTCTTTTTAATTTTATGAAGAAATGTGTTTCTACCAAGAAGTCTATGTATATTTCTGTGTATAATTCTATCTAAACTGAAACTATTGTATCCTAGAGCCCCTTGCAGCAACGAATGGTAGGCTAGAAATATCATTCCGGCTAAGAGCGTTATCATTTCCATCACCCTCCCGCTTAAATATAGCGTTAGACCGTACTTGATTTTCATGAATAAAGTAATTGTAAATAACCTTAGAAGGACGATAGTAACTGTGTAGAAATTTTTGAAGTCTTACCATATTATCGTTAGGTCCTTCACAAGGCCGTAACATCAATTTCCATGTCCTTTGGAAAGCAAAAGTTATTCCATCATCAAAGGTAAACGGAAAAGTATCGCTAATATGAAACTTTTTAATGAAGGAAGCATAGCTTAGAATATTACCATTTTCATAAAGAAAATCGCTGACCAAAAATCCCCTTTTCGATTTCAGTGCATCAGATTAAATAATATTGAAGTCAATTTATTATGGGGATTGTTGAGAACATACTGATTAGAACACATATTTTCATCTGCAAGACGATAATTAAAATCGGACCAGGCTCTGCAGACGTCAGAAATAAAAACACTATTGAAGAGTTGCAAATGCAGTGTGTGAAATTCAAAGACGGGCAACAGGATATGAACATCTCCACTTGATGGCGAGGTCCCAATAATGAAGTGGTTCTTAACCTTTTTCGTCCCATTCCCCCTTTTCAATCAGCCACCCTATGTACACTTTCCTAAAATATATCAAAAGTAGTGTTCTCCATAGTTTACACTCACAGCAAAGAGAATGCCTGTAGACAATGAAAATGACCTTTAGGACCGTTTTATGATCATAACCTGGTAATAACTTGACGACACTGAAAGAACGTGCCCAATATCCCTGGAAAACAGACCCTTACCTGTTTTCCTAAGTACCATAACTTTAATATGGAGACAAGTTTCCAATGTATAATCCTTTACTTTTCCATAAAGGGGTCCTAAATGGGTTCTAGTTAATCATCTCCCAAATATGTGAGTACACTAAAATGGGTCTGGTACCGTTATCGTACTACGGTTCAGTACTTACATTCACCCCAGTGTCAGATCGTCGGACAAGGGAGTAATCTTACAGAGCTGGAAACATTAAAAAAGATACTGGGTAGGATCATCGATCATTAATTACCCACCTGAGATACCAAAATTACTCACCGGGGGTAAATAACCATCAATGAACCTTTTGTAAAGTAAAGGTTTGATCCCAGTGAAACGAGAGAACGTCTGTTCATCAAAGTGGCTCATGGTGAGGCAGGGCACAGATGGTCCCAATATTGCTTAACATTTTGTTGAAAGTTTAATGAGAGAGTTGTCAATCGGCCGACAACTTCCTGCTTAATATTTCTTTTAAACTGAAATGAGTAAACTAGGAAAAGACAAGTTTAAAGGATTTGCCAGTGACAAAAATCAATGACTTCAAAAAAGGCAGAATATTTTTCTCTTCTAGTAGGTGAAGACCGCATCTCAATAGCTTGTAGCGTTTGGAAGAGGCTAATTTTCAAAGAAATGCATTTTTTCTCATGATGAAGTGCATTATGGGAAATCTGTGATGTCATCGCGGCACATTAATTTGACTTAGCATTGAATTTCTTTTTTATATTACACCACTATAGGCAGTATTTAGCAACATTGTTTGCTATGTCGTACATATGGTGTAGATTTAGTTATTCTGTAGTTATAGTATAGTAGATAACCTTAAGGGGGAAAATGCTCATAAGTCTTGACTTCTCTTTCCTCCTTTTCTAGTTATTTAAATACGCTTGTTAAATGTATAATTATATTAATTGCACTCATTGTAAATATTGTACAAATTTGCTAGAAATAAACATTTAACTGAACTGAACTGAACTAAATCTACATGAAAAGATATTCAAACATCCCAAAAGTATCAAATTTCAAAGACAAACAGGAAATTCAATTATAAAGAAAAACGAAAGAAATCTGAGGCGATGTGCCCACTTTACAAAACATTCTGTGACCTTGATGAGAACTGGAGATATTTTTTTGACAAAAGTAAGTAGTCTTTAATGTTAGATATCTCAAGCTAGGTAAGAAGTATTGCTGCGGGGTTTGGAGGGTATGAACTAGAATTCAAATAGCTTGTTTTTCATGGAATCATACTTACACAAATATGAATAAAATGTAACTTTAGCCCCCAATGAAAGGTCTCAGCCGTAGGTAGGTAAAAGATATCGCAACTCCCTAAATCAAAATTTGGGAAAGGGGAAGGGGAAGGAAAACGGAAAAATACTCGAATGTCGTAAAATTGCTTTTTTTCCTCAATTTTACCGTAATTTAGTATTAAGTGAACGTACATTGATGATGATGATGATGATGATGATGATGATGATGATGATGATGATGATGATGATGATGATGATGATGATGATGATGATGATGATGATGATGATGATGATGGTGATGATGATGATGGTGATGATGGTGATGGTGATGGTGATGGTGACGACGATGACCATGACGATGATGATGGGTTGATGATAGGTTGATGATGGGTTGATGATGGGTTGCGGGCTTTGCTTGTGGAAGATTTTACTTTATGTAGTAGCACTATACAAGCAAAAGCTTGTAAACGTTACATTACTCACAGGGTGATGAAGATTGTCTCTACCTAAACATTTACAAGCCAACGATAACCCACGAAGGTGATTCTTTGCCTGTCCTGGTCTACTTTCCTGGTGGTAACTTTATGAACGGTGGATGCTCTTCTAACGGACTGTATAATGCCACCATTTTAGCACCTGATATCAAAGCAATTGTTGTTTGTGCCAACTATCGATTAGGTAAGTTTCAAACAGTTAAATTTACATAAACTACGAAATGAGAATATATGTATGAAAACTCGTTTCTTGGACTTTTCCCATATTAGAAATACCTGGATACATATACCCTCTGAGTAAGAATTAAAATAAAAAGCGCTATGAGTGATAGGATAATTGATTGGGTAATTCTTGTCCCCACCAGATGACTAGTAGGCATAGTTATAAAACAAGTCAGGGGTGTCAATAAAGGGGTTTAGGTGGATTACAACCTCTCCTCTGTCGGAAGTTCGTGGAAGAGCACGGATCTCATGAGGGTGGCAATGTTTTGTAATATCTTTATCAACATTACAAGAGAGTTGACTGTTCTACTATTCTTGTAATGATCTCCTACGTTGAGATGTCAAATTTTTCCCCATATTAGTAATTTACTCATGAAAGAAGAACAAGCATCATGTCTAATGTAAAATGGTTATGTACGGTAATCTAGAGTGGTTCCGATGCCAAATATATATTCATACCAGGACCCACACATGTTAAACGAAGAATTGTTGTGATAAATTTGTGCTTAAGACATCGATTTCATGTGATTATTCGCCTTAGCAGCCAATACATGGTTACATTTTGTTGTATAAGTGCCATGATTACTTGGGGAAAGTGGCCGGTGGCAACAAGGAAACCCCCGTGTTCATAGCATCATGTTCATAGTCACTAGGTAGTTTATATCATACATTTGTGTGCGAAGCGAACTGGAAGTTTCCGATTTATTTGCACCTTATTGCTGTTTAGAATGGGTTAATTTTATAACTTATAAATAAAAAACCATGATGATATCGATTTTTAATATTAATATATAAAATATCTTTAAAGATATTTTTCATTTGTCAACCCACGAATGTTTGTAACAGAACTGCTGTGACAAATTTGTCCTGAAGATCTCGATTTCCTGTAATTACTGGCTTTAGGATGCCAATGGTTTCTCACATTGGGAACTGCACATCAGAAGACGAGAAACGTTAGTGAAAATATGCAGTTTGCAATCTAGTATAATTTGCAATGCCAAATTTTCTGACGTCAGCCCCAGCTATGAATGAGCTGAGTTTTTTATTCTCTTTCGGTGCTCTTCCTCGTGAGAAAGAACTGAACCCACCCCTGCCTTAAGTGTACTCTTTGAAAAGTTCTCATCCTCACTAAATTCGAATGATGATCATACTTAACCTCATAGTAATGTGTTTTCTAGATGCATTTGACAATGTTTACATGGACCTTTTCCCCAGATAACAATCACAAAGAACTACGGGATAAAGTTTTGGTACTCCTCGTTTTTCGCCACAGTAAAATGCAATGGACCAAAAAGACGCGTATCAAAACTCTCTCTTATAATCCTTTGTAATTATGGCTACTTGGAAAAAGGTTTATGGTAAATGTTTGACGAAGTGGCACGTTTGTTTCTGCCAATCTATTGTAGTTGGTGGCGTTTTCGGTTATTTCAGAAATATCGGTCAGAGGGTGTACTAACTATCCTTGACCAATACAGCCCCTGTATTGGGTCTTGATTAATCCAATTCTTGTGTGGACATATATCATATTGAGAGCTATTGCGGTGAAAATGATTAGCTTCCCCTCTGTCAGGGAAGCCAAACCCCAATTCAGTGGGAGTAACTTCCATGAATCATTCTAGTTAGTCTTGCTCAAGACCCTAGTATTCATGCATTAGTCGTACACAGTACACCACGTTCACTGGGAGCTATTTGAAGACGCCCTCCACCCGTCTCCAAATTTCCCTTCGCACAGGCTAGTTGACAAGTGCCCCCAGTCTGTAAGAAGTAAAAATTTACTTCCTTCGTGACCAAGACTACCTTCTAGGCTGCATTTTAAAAAACTGGGGCAAAATAACTCATCAAATTAAGTATGTGAGACAAAAATACGACATCGTCATTAACTTAAGGTAACAAAGTGCAGTCACTTTTAAAGACGAGGCCGCATTAACATGTTGTGTTTATGGGATTTCTATAGTGTATGGAATCTTTTTTGGGGGGAACACACAAATTTTGATGGATTGGACTTCAAAGACTTACAAAGTTTATCTTGAAATGACACTTTTAATGGGAAAAGGGGGTAGACAGGTGTATGTGAAGAAAAGTCCTACAGTTAACTGAATAAAATGGAACAAACGATATCGAACATATTTTGTTCAAATTTAAGGCTGAAAATCTTTTTACACTTCAGTTCAAAGGACAGGAACACAACGTATTAGAGATCTAATGGTCTACTAAAAAATTTAAAACAATTGGCCACGACTACATAGATATGCCATTCGTTAGGCTACTAGATATACGCCTTTGCTCTAATTATCTATATCGTGATAAAATGGTGGAAATATTTATTGCAGCCAAGTATAAGTGAAACTGAGTCATACTTTGTCGGCATAAGATTCTCATTATCAATAAATTGTGAAGGTAACAACCGAAGGCAATGTTAAAAGCGAGGGCGTTGAAGAAAAATAAAAAAGATAAGAGAAACTAATAGGTCGTATGCATATGACGTCACAGAACACAAAGTGCACCCTCAAACAGAGGCAAACACATAACATTGCAACTTACCCCAACAAATGCAGACAGCTGATTTGTGTATCGGTCGAACACGCGCGTAAGTCTACTACACGAAATCTACATCGTGCGTGCAGTGTGCTTCGTTGTTTTGCCGCCAAAATGACGTTGAATGACCTCAATACATAAAGTCTATTAGAATGAATACAGGTTGTAGTATGTAAACATTCCATGACTTGTTTTCACAACTCATTTTAAAGGCAAGGTAGCGAGGGGCTTAACCTCACTTCTGCAAAAGTAGCCTTTCTAAAACTTTTGAGACTGGTCTTCTGAGACCATAGTTTACTCCTGCTTTTAAGGACCATTCAACAAACGCGAATGGTTCTCTAATGTAGGTGTTGACTCAACATTTTCAGATCAAAAGGCGTGTCGATCAAAGTTTAATGAGGGACAAGGATAGCAGTGCTGAATATAAGGATAAGATTTGACCCCAGTTTATCTATTTTTTATCCACTCTTCAATCAGCCAGCAAAAATTATTGCTACCTGCTGACCGGTTGAGAAAAAAGTAGACGATGTACGGAGAATATCAGTTGAATGTGTTTTAAACAAGTAGGGCGTCAGGATTCGCCAGACCGTAGGAGGGATCCCGACGGTTAGGGAGGCACCATCCCATAGCCCTGACAAATGCAACGGTTGCCAAATTGATATTAGACGCAAAACGTTAGGCCCTTGAAAACGAGCCGAAAATTTTGAGTCTTCAGTTGATGAAAATATAAAAATTCAGGGAGCAGCCTTCCCCAATGGGGTGCGTGGCCCCTGCCCTTAATCTGGGACCACCCCTGCTTCCAAGGCTTTCATTTGTCTTCGTAAAAACTCATTCTTGTGGGAATCAGGAACCAATCACTAATTGGTACAGATGTTCCTAACTTTTAAAATCGATGATCCCTTTAGATAAAATACATTTATTAACTTATTACGAATTCACTAGACATCTGCAGTCAGTTGGTCACCTAGTAATTGGCATATTTACTTATTAGAAGTCTCTAGGCAGGTTACTGGATTGTGTTTCACAAGATTTAGTGAAATGTCGTCATGAAACTAGTTGAATTAAAATGCATTCAACTTGAATTTAATACTGGAGCATATGTTGTGTTCTCCGAATTCATTTTAAATTAAACTACACAAAATTCATGTGCTAACAGCTTAAATAGCTAAACTGCATGTTCCCATCTTCAGTTTAAGAAGCAGAGGTTAATCTTTCGTCGTTGGACACTTTACCTTTGACTCAACCCATAATGCATTGCGTGAAAACATTCTCAACTCGTCTATTGTGTTCGTCATTTCATTTAGGAGCCTTTGGGTTTTTGTACTATAATGAAACGATAGGCAACTTTGGAATTAAGGACCAGAAGGCAGCCTTGGAGTTTATCAGTGAAAACATCAGGAATCTTGGTGGTGACCCTAACAAGGTAATTAAAAGTTATTTGTAGCAAACTACTTTCATTTCTCGAGAGTTATTCTATTCAAAGAGAAAACTGCAACCAACTTAAACGTTTGGAGTAAGTAGGCAAGTGTCTGAATTGTGTGGTTGGCTGCGTGACACGACCACACTTGGTTTAACGCCGCTTGCATGGATTAATTAAGATAGAAGAGAGTGCAGATACAACTAGAGCCCATCTGCACTTGGGCTTCTTTAAAAACCTTTAGGTCACGTGTTAATGTATTGCCTCAAAACATTTCATTTCAATGTGGTATAAAGTAATGTCATGTGAAGCAATGGCGGAGCTAGAAGTTCGATCAGAGGGGCGAGAGTGGCCTGTAGTTGCGCTTTGAAGTAGATACCCAAAGCCCTAACACGATCTGTAAGTCTTGGAGTGTCAAACTTTTCTTTTAGACTTTCCTACCTGTTAGAAAACTGTTTCCCCATTCCTCCTCCCCAAATACTTCTACCAAAAGGTACTGTGTTTCCTTTAATCCAATCTCTCTCTTTCACATAGTGTAAAAGAGAACGTTATAATTCACTTAAAATTCAAGTCATTTGTTAGACGAAGATCCGGGATTTTACGAAAAAAGGTGGAGGCTTACTTTAAAAGGTTAGGATTAAATCTGCTAGAGCCAAAGGTAAGGAGCCTTTAAAAGAGGTTCTGGGATTCTACCTTTTGGAAAAGTTTGGAAAATAAACGCTGTTGGATGTAAAACTGTAGCATCTGAAAATAAAGATAGAACACAAAGAATCATGTGACCGATTTACAAAAGCCAGTTATTAAATCAAATATTCGAAATCGCTAGTATGGAAGGTCTATCGGCCCTTTAGAAAACCTTTCCCAGAAAAAAAATTAAACTTTACCTCTTAGGCGTGGTTTCCTTCATCTGGAAATAAAAAATTGTGGTAATGAATATTTCTATGACATTGTTAAATATTATATAGTGTCAGGTGTCAAATTCATTTTTGGAATAGTCGAGACTGTTATTATGATCATATGGGGTATCTTTCAAAACTTTCACTTGGAGAGAAGCAGAAATGAAGATGCCACCAATTAAAGAGTCCAGTACTCTTGGCCTTTCCAAACCGGATTCCAATTTTATTTTAGCCACCGGGATCTTTTCAAATGTTTTTGCGAAAGGTGGGTTATTTCTATCACTCATTACGTTGACAATTATTTTGGAGGGTTGGAGGGCCATTCTCATAACAACTGGCATTTTTAAGCCCTCTTAAACATCTTTCTTGGGCGATTTGGACTATCGAGAGAACGAATCAACTGTAACTTCGTGTATTTATTAGTTACTGAGTTTGGGAACTAATGAACTTAAAGAAGTTCCACTGTGGGTCTTGGTATGTATAGTCAATATTGGCTAAGCCTACCTCTCATACAGGTATCACATAAAATGGCGCCTAATTAGCATACAATATAGATAATGACCGTCCATTGAACAGTTTTTATTTAGGTCTAAAATTAAAACGATTAAACCATGTTCAATGAGAACAGTGTCAATAATAACGCAAAAGTTAATTACGATAAAAAATCCCGAAGAAAGCCCCGGCAGGCTTTTTTCCATCAGGAAAGCACTTGCTCCCTGAACATGTGGAAGCTCCGCCACTGATTTGAAATTTTTCAAATGATCACAATTTCTTAGGAACGATGATGGTTAATCTGTGAAGAGGCAATCGTAAATGAAAGATGAAAATCATAACTAAACTGGTAGAAAACACATAAAACTACTCTAATAGCTCAAATGGTTTCATTTTGCGACTTCTTTTTTATTTGATGTTTACCTGATCATCTGCGGATATTTTACTTTGTTTTAGATAACGATTTCTGGTCAAAGCGCAGGTGCACAATCCGTGGCAATTCATCTTACGTCTGAACAAGACAACGATCTCTTTCAACAGGCAATCTTGATGAGTGGACCCTTTTCTGTATCTCTCAAATCAGAGGAGGAGGCTTTGAAATTGTCTGAAATGTTTATGGAAGAACTCAAGTGTAAAGAACTGGATTTACCATGCCTTCTACATAGTTCCGCTATAGACATATTGAAAGCTTCTGAAAATTGTTCACCTAAACATTACAACGTTTCCGGCAACACACTTCCACTTATTCAAAAAGCGTTAGATGATATGCATCAATTTTTCAATGATAAGGTGACTCACTTGGAACAACCTTGGGGCCCAACGGTTACAGTTCAACCAATCACGAAATTTAAAAGTGTCGAAAAACCTGTCATGATAGGATCTTTGAGTGGTGAAGGCAGTACATTTGCTCCTCCACCCTTATGTGTTGATGTCCTGAATCTTCTTTTACCTGAATATGGTACAAAGGTAATTGATGAGTACAGGGAGTTGTATAACGAAAACGAAATCTTCGTACACTTCTTGACTGATTACGTATTCACATGCCCAGCACGATCCATGGCAAAAGATATGAATTCGCCACATGCGTATCATTACTATTTTGATCATGTTTTATCGTTTGCTGAGGGTTTATTCCCGCCTCAATGCAAAGAGTATGCGTGTCATGGGGAATTGGTCCCCTTCTTTTTCCAGAGTGCTTCTGCAGTGGGTGAAACGTTCACAACAGATGAAGAAACATTAGTTGACATATTCTCAGAATACCTCTCTAATTTCATCCACTACGGAGATCCAAATAAGTTCTCGAATAATGTGAAACCTGAGCTTGCCAACTTGAACCTGGTGCCATGGAAGCCAATTAATCCCCGCGACCTGCAAACCATGGTTTTCTCCACAACTGAAACTGTGGAATGCAAAATAGGAATAAGACAAAAGCAGTGCGACTTGATGGATGATATTGGATATTACAACGTCCCTTACATGAACTAGAAGTAAAGACTAAAACGGAATATTAGACTGCTTTACTTAACTTAAATTCGCATTTACAGACCTTAATCCAAAATTAGCCCCCCCCCCCCCCCCATTGAATGCTATAAATCTCAATTAAACAGACATACGTATGCTAACAAAGAATATTATGGTTAGGAACAGGAAATGGAGCAAACTTTATATCCCAACTTTTCTGTAAAAAAGTCCCTTTTGTTAATTTTCTCCAAGGTTGTGACTAGCCTCATCCAAATTACTGCTAACTTCAGTAACGTTATGAATAGTGAAATAAAAATCTGTAAGTTATCTGGTGCTAGCAAACCATTGAGTTTTGGTGTTATATGTTACTCTTCCCTAGTATATTTACCGTGTATCGTAACTGGGTTCAACGTCAGCTTTCGGGACAAATAAAGTAATTAAAATAAAAGTAACAGTTATTTTCCACGCTAATTCTTATCTTTTGAGATGAGTAGAGCCCTTTAGTAAGAATGTTAGGAAGAAGTCATTTAACCACATAATATTATAAAGGCAATGCTGAAATAAGTTTTCAATAAGTGCATTTTGGTTGCTTAGGGTAGAGGTCAGAGGTGAAATGAAGGCCAAAGGTCAACATTTGACTAAATCTTGCAAAGAAGTGTGTAGCAATCTCCACCTATAAAGTCGAGCTCAAATTTTCTCGGAAGTATACCTGACCATGAAAACTTGTTTGTGCAATTGTTAAAGTCAGAGGTCAAGGTTCGGAGTTCGAATCTCACCAAAATTTGCTAGTAGCCATAATCTGTTTATCAATATGTTTGGCAAAGTCATTAACCCACATGATATGTATAGAGAGAACAAATGAAATAATGTGATAGCCTCAGAGAGTCATTCATTTTCATAAAGGGTGTGGACACAATTGATGCATTCTTTCCATCTTAGGTAAGCCTCTAGTCACTTTTAATAATGGAGTAATTTAGATGGCACTGTTTCTATAAGCATTTCTATGTTAAGAGTAAAAGTTAAGATCAAACAAGGCTTGGCAAACATTATGAATGGAATTGTTCGAAATGTTTTTGACATTCTTAGAAAAATCTCAAATTTAAAAATTGTACCATAATTCGGAAGCCTTTAGTCGAAAAAAAATTTCCACTCGTCGTTTTTTTTTTCTTCTTCTAGGTGTAAAATACCCCCACTTCCGTTGTAAATTTGAACGACCTCAACGTTATTCATGTTCAATCTTGTTTCTGTCTGTTTAACTAATTTCAAATATAACTTTGTCTGCATATTATCTAAAATGAATCAAATTTTGGTATTCCTTAATGAAATTTGGATTACAACTAGTACAACGTATGCTTTTCTTGGAATTAACTTTCAGTGAATACAGGTACTTGTCCTTAAAAACAAAACTGAATGGCAATTAACTTGTCTCCGTTGCCTGGTCTACTTCAGATTTAGCATGTGTTTTCGAGTTTTGGGGACTTTGGTAGTAACAAACTGTTCATTTAATCACAGTGCAATTTAAATGATGAAATGAAGGTGTTCAAGGGTATTACTCTTTGATACTATTGCGTATGATTTCTTTCATGGTATTGATAATACTTCAGTCTAAATAACATACTTTTTATATTAAAACTTTGATAATAAGCGTGAGTAACACAGTGAATGTAACTTATTTTCGTTTACCGGTACATAAAATTGCTTTTCAACAAACTTTGCTTCATTTGACAAGCTTAAACATCGGTACTGTTTCATATGTCTGACTAAATTATCCTCTTTGAATAAATACTTTTGACAGCTTGGAGAGCTCTTACCAGACCCATATCCAAGAGAGGCTGAGGGCCTTTTGAAAAGTTTTCGCCCACCAGTCAATTTTCTGTTTACAGCATTAATACATTTTAACACATCTCGTCCCCCTAAAACATGTTTCGCCCCTTGAAGCTATCTCGCGCCCTTCAGTACCTTGTCTGTCTACGGGCCTGGCTCTTACAAGTAACCTCGAGAGACTGTAGCCTCTTTGAGCTTTTTCGATTTTCGATTGAAATCTAGTAGCCGCTAGTACGTCTGTTTGCATTTGTATATAAATATTAATAGTGCTTTGGCCGATTGGATAAAGCCGGCGACATTGGAAACAATTAGATACAGCATTCAGCAAGGCTGTAGCCGAGTCCACCTTACCCGATTTTGAGCCAGTTTCAATTCCAGTGACCCTCATTCCCGCCAATTCCGAAACAGGTACCCTCCGAGTGACAGTCCACGTCAATTCAGATTCCACTGGTCCCATTTCCTGCCCAATTTCGAGTTCGGAATTTTTTTTCAGTGTATAGAGTATCGTAAATGCTTTATTCATAAGGTCAGTGTTAGGAGTCAGTTTCATAGTCTGGGCAGGGAGGTGATATTACAGTATTAGATATTATCTAATATCACCTCCCTGGTCTGGGCCACCCAGTAAATCTAGTTGGCCGTGTATGACCATTCAGATATAATACCGCTCACCGATAATAATGGAGGTTCATCTACCATTTATGTTTTTTTTTTTTAATTTTGTTAATTTGTTTGGAATCGGCTCGGGGCCGAGACCTGCTGTAGACCGTTCATTCAGGAACAATTCCTAGATATCCCATTTAGGTCACTTCCGAGTACAGAAAAATACGGACTCGAGTCCTGGTTGAATGTGATCCAGTCTCCGGCATTACAGACCTAGCAATGAGGTTATTGGGTAGGGTCTTTACAGATGTAGAGACACGCATCCAAAGAGATGCTTCTTCTCAGAAGGGGAATCATAGAGTCCCCCAATGAAAGATTCGCTGGAATTATGTCAATATCTTTTACCCTTGTCAAGATATACCTTTTTCTAAAGTCCCATCGACTCTCTAGCGAAAAGCCAACGGGCGAAACCAAACGTTAACTCCGAAGGACTTCTGCTCCCCAAGGAGCCCCACCCCCGGAGACGACAAACTTAACTGACCAACCTCTTGAACTCTTGAAAGTTTGAAGGTTTCGGAGTAACTTATTACACATTCAGACATAATGGTGTGGAGTGTTGTAAAGTATGAGATATGATGTAATCATGGGCGGGATTTGAATCTTAAAGTAGAGGGCAAACCTGGGCATATCTCCCAACGGCCCTGAAGGTTCCGCCGGAGCGCAGGGGACGGCGGTGGATGGTGGTGAAAGTGGAAATAGGGCAAGGAATTGCAAGGGTTTTAAAACGATAATGCCACTTGAGCTGTCCAACAGAAGGCATTAGAATGCAATTACCCTGACTTGTCGACCACACAACGCTAATAATGAAACATTCATTTGTTTAGGGGACGCCCGAAGCGAGCCGAAATATAAAGTTGGAGTATGTGGATTCCTATTTACGGCAAGGTTTCTGAATTGTGTATGAAAGGATCAAGGTGTGCGTAATGACGTAAACCTAGTATTGTAGTGAGACAGGGTTTCAGACTACATACATCAGTGAGCTACAGTCGAGAGCCTGACATCCACGCTTTGACATTCATTCAAGTTACCGAAATCTTCCTAAAGAATCGCTTTCGTTGCCTATTCATATTAAAGCAACCCCATTGTCATAGTTACAGTTTTTATGACGGGTGCTCGCGAAATGCACTAAATAACATCATGTTGGTTATTTTTAGACATTTTAAATTAATGTTTTGCTTCATTTTACAAAGCAAAAGTTTGGCATCGTTAGAAAAATTTTCTCATAATTTCTTTGATCTTGTTTCACCTTCATTTTTTATCTTTTTTCTAAGATTATAAAAAAGTGGGGGGTGGGTGAAAACGCCCCCTCTTGCCCCGGATGTAATTTCGCCTATGGATGTTAGTGTAAACTAGGAATGTGTTTTTTCAGTTTTTCTTAGTTTTTAATGTTCCTGGGGCCTCTAGGGCCTCTACATAAAATAGCCATCTGAATTCATTTTTCATGTCATAAGACCTTAAATTTCCAAGAAACATATATATATATATACATACATATATATATACATATATATATATATATATATATATATATATATATATATTATATATATATATATATATATATATATATATATATATATATATATATATATTGAAAGGTATAATGACAAGGGTAATAAAAGACAGCTTTGCAGCAGTTTCATAATGTCCCAGTTGAGTAGGTCCTCACTGTTCAGAAGCCTGATGTAGAATCGGTCAACAAAGGTTAAACGAAGTTGGTTTGTGCGTGCCCGTTTTTTTACAAAACGGACACGCCCAATCCGAGTCAACAAAGATATATTACCTATTGGAATAATTACACAGTAGATGCTTATTTCTATGTCTGCCAGAGCTTATAAGTTCGTTTCGTTTGTTTAAAGTGGCTAAGGAAGGTTACCGTATGATGAAGAACTTTTTTCGAGGCAGAGATTGCAAGTTTTTGATGTTTTACTATTAGGCCGTGGGCCAGAGTGGAATATAAGGCCTAAAAATTGGATTTCGTGCTACAAAATCTGGCGCAACTCAAAAACACATTAGAGTTGTAGTAAAGGCCCTTCTGCATCAGAAACCATCGATCCAAACGCCTGAATCCGGTACGTTGGAAGTCTGTGTGCCGTTGAACATCATGTGTCATATTATGCTAATTCAACAGTTTGTGCTGTTTTACCATATACTCTGCATAGGTTGAAGTGCTCGATTGCCATTCAACTTATTAATCTCTCCTTAGTAATCACTTTGTTTTTTAATTGGGAGTTATAAATGCTGAATGGATTCAGATTCCAGTTCATTTCAATAAATTACAGTCTAATATGAGCTGTGCTACCCTTCGCATAGGCTTCGACCATTCTTCGGAAATCCCGATGATAAAAAGCCCCCCTTGATGGTAATGAAGTGATCCCGCTTATGGCGGGCAGGGCAATATGCGCGCTGCAGGATTAAAGGTCCCTACCCTCCGACGTTATAAATAAGTTATCAATAACGAAGTTGCAAGAGTTTTCTTGGGTTAGAACGACTGGATATTTATTGATGATGAACTTCAACAGAACACAATAAACCTAATCTACAATATTTAAAACAAGGCATCACGACACGTGACAATATGTTTGGCATATCTTGTACCTATTCTTACAGAGGAGGAAATCTCTTTTCTTGTAAAGCATGCATAAATATTACTGCAAATTCTCATTTCTCTAACAATACATTACATAACATCTGCGACTAATTTCTCTTTAACACCAATGCCATATGCTTCTCACTAAACTTCCATACAGTACCTACCCACTCAAGACACAACCCATGTAGTCATTTTGAACTTGTAAATACTCTTCAATAAAATTCTACAATACACCTCATAAAATACCAGTGTACACAACTGACTCGCATTCAATATGAAATGTAGTGTAGAATGCAAATCCTCCATGGCATCTCACTGTACTCTAAAGTTAACATTCCATTACAGAAGTCATGATAAAAGTGATGACATACCCTAGCTAAAGGCACTCTGTATGTGAGGATTTTCCACCCACAAAGTCTGCGAACTCCTGTCAACTGTGTAGGATTTCACCTTATATTCCCCGATGTAAGGATCTCATGCTAGTCAAACCAAGGAATACTACATTCATGTCATTAAAACCACAATAGCAGATTAACATACATTAACCTACTCAGATTAAAACCCATAAAGTGACTAAATACTCTTCTCCTATGACATAACGTGCAATGATAACCACATTTACTACTCAACACTCAGCTTCCAGTAATCTATACACAGACTTAAAAACTAATGAAACTCAAGTGCAGGGTTTTCCCTAGCATTCTTTTTGTGAGGCAGCCACCTCGTAGTTTTTGGCCACCACCTCACATAAATTTGCTGTAATTGCCACCTGTACTGATACTTTACTGTACTAGCTATTGAAGTATTGATATTCTCCCTCACCATAGTGCCAAAGCTGGCACCATATTACCCACATGGACTCATACCACCTCACACTCTCTAAAGCCCAGGGGAAATCCTGCAAGTGCATCCATTCTGCAGCTTGTTAACTATTCCCTTGACACCCTTGGTCTTTGGCCAGGCTAAAAAGATACACCTCATGACTTACTCGTATGTGCCTTCAATGAGGATCCTTTTTCCTTCGAAGCATGATTTCAGTAAAAAACAACTACTACAATCTGTATATAGTTAGATGAGGTTTTACGGCTCAGTTTCTAACCAAATGGTTTAAGCTGGGCCGGCCATGGCCTTTTTTTCCAGTTGTGGCTTACTGGCTTGTTCTCTCTACTCCACTGCTTATGCTGAGCACCAAGCACAATGGCAGTAAGTTCCATTTTTAAAGTCTTTGGTATGAATATAAACCACTAAGAATAATGCTGAACTCTCACATAGCTCTTTCACTGTAAACAATAAACAATAGCCTTCATTCATTATCCCAATGACTCATCACTGAACAGCTGACATTACCTAAGCAACATAGCACCCTCCATGGACCAAGGGTGGCACCAGCAGGGGGCCATGGCCCCCGTCGGGGAAGGCTGCCCCCCATCGGGGAAATTTTCCAATTTTGTCAGGGATCCATAATTAGTACAACGAAATATGTAATCCCAATGACCGTCCACAGTCACCCCAACGATCTGCTTGATTTTGCTCATAGGAAGGGCATATTCTTCAATAAAGACCCCAAATAATCCAATTTTCCTTACAAAGAACTCAATTTCTCAATTTTTTTTCCAGAAAAATCTAAACTTTTCAAAACTTCTTCAATAAAACTCCCAAAGTTTCAAAATTTTGTAAAAAAAAAAGCCAAATATGTTTCCGCACGCTTCATGCCCCCAAATTTTGTATTCCTCACCCTGTTGTCAACTCATTGCCTTTGCTGGCTTGGCCCCCCTGTCAGGCAAATCCTGGCAGCACCCCTGCCATAGACCACATGGCCCTAAACAATGAAATCCCTTTGTTCTCAACCCTTGCCCTAAATTGGCTCAATTCTCTCAAGCACTTATTCATGAGAACAAAATATAAACATCACATGTCTAAAAATACTTCACACAACATTATGATTACATTTCCTGTTCATATGCACTTTAATTACTCCAAATATTCTTCTGAATTTCCTGTTACCCCATGCCAACAGCCTAATATACACAGGATGTGATAACTGAGTGTAACTAGGGCCTACAATCTTGGACAAAACTTGCTGGAACACCCCCTGCACCCCTGTACAATGTTGGAGATAACAATGTCATTTGGACAAAAACAGTGTACTCGGGGGACGAGGTTTTCGTAAATCGTACACAACGTTATATAGTACATGGTACAATGGTGGGAGGTGTTCCAACAGTTTTGGCCAAGATTGTAGCCTTAACTGGGGCCACACTACAATTTCAATACGAGCTTTCATTACAAATCTAGGGCAAATTGTTTCTTATTTTCATAAATCACTTTAAGCGGTATCTTCTGTTCCTGGTAGACTTGCTTGCAACATTAACTCATAATGCATGGGGCGGACATCTCAGAGATTGGTCGCAATATGTGAAATGATCAAAGGTCTCCAGCATCTCACAACAGGTTCTAAAACATCTTTCATGACAGGTAAGGCTGGCAACAGCCTTACAGGATACAGATCCCTTCAGAGTCCAGTGGCAGCATGGCAACTCAAAAGTTGCCAACAGGATACAATCCAAAACTGCCTAGGTCCATGAAAAATAATGCCGACATCAACAGTACCTAGTAACCATCTTTACGGATATTTCATGACGGGATACGGGGCATCTTTTAGGTAAAAAAGCTGATTTTTACGAGCCCAAACTAGAAGTAATCTCCAGTCAACATGCAAATTATCATTCAACAGTTACAAAATCACTATGGTACGCCAAAACAGTCAAAATTCCACTTCCTTACGGTACCCTCTTCAGATGGTTAGAACATAGCCTGATTCAGCTTGCAGCAAGATCATAGAAAACAGCAAGGAAGGATATTCTGAGACCTCTCAGTGGGATGAAAGCACCTGAAAGAACAAAAGTTATGATGTATAAAAACAATTGATGGCTCAGCTCCTTTTCAAGGACTGCTCAGAGTATGAGGCAAGGCAG
>JAIZAY010000689.1:0-33572 GCA_029531755.1 Holothuria leucospilota | reverse complement strand
AGGTTTTCACCTAGGCTAATTTCGTCTTTGAAAAAATACTAAATCTGAGAGCAATTTGTGTCTGAACACTTCTTTACTACAACAGCAGATGATTGTAAATATGCACAGTGTAGGTAAGTCAGCAGTTCGGTCTATACGTTTCATGCCCCCAGTCTAAGCATATCTTTCTTACATCTTTTCTTCAAAATATTTCTCTATAATCATGTGCACAATATGGTGAGGACAGGTCATTTTGAAACAAATTTTCAACATGTTGAAATTTGCCTGAAATATGTCTCTTTCAAGTAGAATGCTAAACCAACTTTACGCATGCACACCCTAAAACTGTATAGAAAATCCAGTAACTCACTTAAAATTTAACCAAGGAACGAAATATTAACGATTTATTTAAATTAATTTCATTAACTTTTGATCCTTCGTGGCAACTGTAAGTGCATTGTTACAGCCTGCTCCTGTTAGATATTTTATCCACCTGGTCTCAATCGCTAATTATCATGGTGCCAGATGCCAGGAAATTAGGGCTGATAATACTTGATTTCAAAATTTTCCCGAGGATCTTCCTGTCTCCCTCGAATACGTGATAATTCCAGGATAGTCTAAATTACAGTGGGAGGACACATAAGAATGAGATTACATTCAAAGTGATACTTGTATACCTACTATTCCTCTCGATTGTCAGAAGTTATGAAAACCACATCTGGCAATGTTCAGTTTCAACGAAATTTCCCTGGGGTGGCCGCACAGAAGCGTTGATAGCGCTATAGCACCTTACCAGCGCTGATAGAAAATTTTGGGGGCACAGAAGCTTACTGATAGGGGGATTAGCTGTCAGCACTGATAGGCTATCAGTAAAAGGCCGCACAGAAAGTATCACTACTGGTAATGTTATATCAACTCACTAATAGTGACCAAGGCACCGATAGTGACTTTGATAGCACAAAATTTAATTCCTAATGGAGGCAAATGTAGAGCACAGCGGTCGACATCGACTCCGTAGATGACGAAACGATCCGAAAAGGCAAAGATATGCAAACCTTAAACAGAACTAGTGAATGAGGTTGCTTATAACACGACTTTTCAAACAGTTTTCCTTCTTCTTTTCGATATTGTAGGAACTGAATTAGAAAAACGGTATTTTGAGTTACAAATATGTTTCTGTGATAAAGGCTTAGTAGCAAGGGACATCAGTGGGAAATTGTCCCCAACTGAATTGAGTAATTTGCAGTACGGGGAAGTGGCTGCAGACTGACTGAGCTTTGCAAAATGTCCACTTTTTGTGAGATGGCTTGAATGCAAAGTGGTGCAATCTTTGGTAAAGCTTCGCTAAGCGTTGAATTGATATTGTGTTTAGGAATCAACATTTTTGGTGATTTGTTTCTCTTTTGTTAGGGTGTAATTGGACGGGATGCTGCCTCAGGGCAGAGATGACACCTCTACTCTTTGCGAAAGTTTTCGTGTTCTAAGTTTTCCTAAATCTCAAAAGTGGTGTTATCTTTATTTAGTGAAGACATGATCTGAAATTGTAACTATTTACTGAATTTTTCGACGGTAGGATGGCACCTCTACAAGGATGGTACCCGGCTCGGGCTTCTCCCTAGCGCTTTTAGTGCGGTCACTAAGGGATCCACCAACGGTTGGCGAGTAGCCATAGCGTAAGACTGTAAGGAAATTTTCGGTCAAATGTGTCCCAGATGGGGCAAATGACACGTTTTAGACCTTAAAATTTGCACCTAAGCATTCTTACCTTTTAGATTCGTGCTAAGTTATTCTGTAACAAATTTAGATTTCAAGAAGAAAAAAAAAAGATTTGATTTAAAGGCAAAATGCAGTCACCCCATTTGAATGAGTGTACCCAGGATCCTATTTCATGAATGTCTTTTTAAGGATCATGTTGCAATACGTTTCTGAGTTGTAAAAGCCCCGTTTAGAGTAACTCCTTGGTTTACCTTGAATATGCAATGTTTTTTTTAATCTAACACATCACGAAAGATACTTGAAGTGACGCAATAGAACATTTATAAGATTTAGCTGTGTTTCAAAATAAGTTTGCAGCCTCTGCTTATGCCTTTTATATTCAGTTTCTTTACCAGCTCGTGAGGTTTAGCTAATGATTAAACATAACCATATGCTACTTTATCTCTCACCAACGTATATGCTGGTGAAGGTATTCAAGCTGTGTATCTTGTAGGCGGAACACTATGGTTTATTCGTGAAGGGAAACCCGTATTAAGAACACATCCACGGCGGGGGACCCCCGAGGAGAAAATTGGGGAAAAGGAAACTTTATTATAAAATTTCCCAGGTTTGGGGGTCCTAGAAATCATAATTTGGACGGCGAAAGTTTTAGCAAATTTACGTATTTTTTCTCAAGAAGGTCAACTTTTATTTACGATTTGGAAACCTCAAGGGGCAACTTTCCTCTGCCCCAGAGGCTACGGCCATCAGTTGGAATTTGTTCGTCCTAAATTTAGTACCTTTACACAGTAGTATATAAAGCACAACATCACACATCGTCTAAATTCAAAAGAGCTGAGGATGCAAATACTTAGCTTTTATCAACACGAAGGATGTCCATCAAATGTAGGTCTTAGTGACCCGTTCTATGGACAAATTCTACCTGTTTCTTCCTGTATTTGAGGTAGCATACCTGAATAAAACACTCCAAATGGCGATTACAAGCCAAAACAACTGGGAAATCCCCGATCTGTAATATGTTAATGAGCCTATCAGCGCCTTATCAGAGAGCACTTCTATCAGCGTCTTCTGTGCTGTCGTTTTGCATCTGCTGATAGTAGCAGGTTTGATAGAGAGTTGATAGCGCTATCAAGACTGTCACTATCAACGTTTCTGTGCGGCCACCCCTGGAGTGTGGGATGACATGTAGACGCCCGTGTCTTGACTGTTGTACTGAATTGTTATCTTTAGCTTGCAGGTAAGTTACCCTATTCCGAATTGCACTGTATAACAATGGTATGCACGAAAAGGATGTTTGCTTGTGTATATATCCTGGTCGCCAGATTGCCAGCTTATTGCATCAAGCAAATGTGTAATATTTACTAAATTTTCCAGTGGGAAGATCTCCAGATCCCCAGTGTTGTGACTATTTTATTGGTATAATGTCATTAGCCTGCTGATAAGCCTAATCCGGGAAAAGCAATGCCCACACTGCAAACTGCACCGTTGAAGCACAAAAATATTTACTTGTTTATTGGTCTTATTTGCCAAATGCTAGGAAATACCAATTGACAGTGTCTAATTTCAAAATTTTCCCCAGGGCCCCTCCGCAGTCAATGTTGCATATCTTTGACCCCCGTGGTTTCAAACGTTGCCCCCACAAAGAGGCCAAGTTTTAGGTTAGATTTAGGTTTACTTACAACTGCAGGATCGGAGTTGGTTCTACTGTAAGTTTGTATATCATGTTCACAAAGCTTAAGTTTAGGGTGTAACAAATACGGCATCTCTATGCAATTCTAAGAAAACAGTCCGTCAACGGCCTACAAGTAAATGATGAAGGTACCATCATAATACATACGCACGCGATAGTGATGAATACTTCTGAATTAAAACTAACATGTACCTTCGACTAGGTCGGATACTAAGATTTTCAACCTTTGAACCTAATGAAAAGATATTCCTCTTTATGTTGATCTGGTATTAGCTTGTCTAGCCAGCCAGGACCATGGACAAGCCGTGTTCATACTACTTTAGGCCATATGCTTTGTTCCTATATGCTCATGTAGACACAACTGACAAACATAAAACAATTTGAACTTAATTGTTGGTTGTAAACACTATTAAGTGTAAAATGTGACAGATTCCTAAAGTTTTGCAGTGATATTCTGTTAAAAAAATCCAACATATAGTTTAGTGAGCGATTACCTAAGTTCTCTGATATTAAGTAAACAATCCTTAATTTATTTACACCAACAAACACTGATTACGTCACATGGAGTTTTACAGATCACAGAAATCTATCTATCTCATGCAGAATAAACCGTCGAAAGAAATGTTTACTTTTCATTTCTTGCCGAAGGCGTAAGAAAATTATGCAATCATACGGGCGATTGCAGGCACTTGTGTGCAAGTGTGTTACTGTGAGCTGGGTATCTCAAGGTAACAATGATGTGTACTTTTTACACTCAGTAAGTCCAGAATTGTATTATCAAGAGAAGTGTCACTATTATTTTTGTTAGAGGTAAAAAAAAACATGAGAGGTCACCAGTCTATTCCGACTGATGCAAAAGATGGTATTTACTTGTGTTTTCGTCTTAATTGCCAAATGCCAGAAAATACCAATTAACTGTCTTATTTCAAAGTTTTTCCCAGATTTCTCCCTAATCAAGGCTTCATATCTTTGACCCTCATAGTTTCAAACTTTGTCCTCACAAAAGTTAGGTCTCCCTGTTGTAAAATCTGGGACAGGCCCCTGGACTCCAAGGATCCAAATTTAGAGTCGAGACCTAGTTTGAGGACCAAAGCTGAAAATTGCCTCCGTGTTTTGTGTAATACAGATGTTGCTCCCAGTACAGGTTTACTTTACCCCCCTCCCCACCCCATATACGTATACTTACAACTGCACGCGTTTCAGGGTCTAGTGCACGTAGGAATAAACTTTCTATAGACCGAATTCACACAGCTCGGGGTTAGGCTGTCTCCGTCTCAATGCAAGAATTCTGAGAAAGTATACAAGTAAATGATGGTACCATCATAACACATACCACTAAGCACGCGATTTTGGGGAACACTAGTGGCTCGCAACTGACATGTACTTGTGACTGAATCAAGTGTTAAGAGTTTCAAAACTTTTAGACAACAAATATTCCACTTTACTTTGATCTGGCATAAACTTGTCTATAGCCTAGTAAGGCATATAGACAAGTTACTGTAGGCCATATGATTTGTTCTAATACGCTCATGTACTACTGATCACTTAATAACCTCCATTAGGCAACTTTAGTGTAAAGCAGCCAACAAGTTTTATTTACTACGGATTGTTCTTCATAGTGGCCATATTTGCTATTTTTCCCACTCCGGTTGCATGATAATATTTATACGCTTAATCACCTCGCTTTGTTATGAACATATCATGGTTTAAAGGAGAAGGTGTAGGAAATTCAGTAATAGTCACTTTAGGGCTTCACATTTCATTTCTGGTGAAATTGTCCTATGATCATTTAGTAAGTTGTTATCCAAATGCATAACACAAGAACAGTCTCTCTGATCTGACATCTGTCGTTAGAACGTCATCAAAAAATGTTGGTAGACTTGAATTAC
Source organism: Holothuria leucospilota (assembly GCA_029531755.1). Classification (NCBI taxonomy): domain Eukaryota; kingdom Metazoa; phylum Echinodermata; class Holothuroidea; order Aspidochirotida; family Holothuriidae; genus Holothuria; species Holothuria leucospilota. The sequence goes on along the minus strand of JAIZAY010000689.1, from coordinate 28,298 downwards.
ATCCCTCTTTTGAGACCTATTTCAGAAAGGTGTGATCAGACCCTAGCCCACATTCTATTTAGTCCGAGCTCAGAAAAGTGCACTGACTCCAATCCTTTAAAAGGGCACCATGTTAGAGATATGCATTCTGGTTGGGAACATTTACAAATTCTCAAGTTTGCTCTTGATGAACCAATTAATGAATATCATGAAGAAAGGGATTTTACGTCAGTTGCTGTTGTTGTCCTAATGGAGTACTGACTCCTTTTGGGCCCTATTTTAGGTCTAGACGGCAAATGCTCGAGAAGTTTTTAAGTTGCTTGTTTAAAAAGTAGGATATCCACGTTGACGAAGCTCAGCTAGGCATTTATTTCCCTGCCTAGGTTTTCTAAAAAAAGCAATCAGGCTCATTTCTCTTCTTAAGTTGACGCATGGAAAAACTTTAACCGTGGCACAACTTAGAAGTTAGTGCAACCACCGTTACTACTTTGGGCACTTAATTTAAAAGTTGTCCAGCTAAAAGTTGGAGACAAAGAATAATTTACTGTACTGGGAAGTTTGTGACACTGAACAAGCCCTCCCCGTCTCCTTCCCACTTACTTAGTTTTTGCACGCCTGTTATCTTTAAAATCCGAGAAGTGACTCTGAGAGGTTACTATGGCTACAAAGTTGCTATTTGAAGGAGACACATCGGAAGCTTCATGGTAATCTTATAAGATTTACTCAACAGTGAAGTGAGCATCAATGCATGAGTGATGATTATAGATTTATCGCACCCGCTCTTTTGTCTGATCTTTTGCAATGCATACCATGATACCTAAGTAAACCTACTAATACCTTATGAATAGGATTAGAAGAATCAATTTTTTGATCCAAAGCTTGTTACCGACAGTCAAGTAAGAAATACTGTCAAATAAACAAAAACTACAGCTAATCTCCATTGAGTCTAGAAAAACTAATGTGTATAGAAGCAGGCCTAATTAAGCTCAGTTCATACGTCGTCGCTGACGTCATTGCGGAACGGACTTTTTGTCCGCAACGGTTGCGGCGATTATGGTCAACAAACTTTTATTGTGCGCTTCTGATCCGCGTTGAGTGCAGAAGCCCTTTACCATGGTTTTATAGTCGTTCTAATGCGTTCTTGATCCGTTCGAGATAAACCGATTTTATCTTTTTCCGCTTTGCGCGTTGCAATGAGCTAGTTGAAACTCCTGCCTGCATTGTGATAAACACGTAGCAGACTACAGAAACGATATATTAGATGAGGAGACATAATGGCTTGTGCCAAGAGGAAGCCATTTTCCTCTGAGGAGGATGAGAGATTGATTGAGGAATTAAGGAAGTATCCAAATTTGTATGACAGCAGTTTGGCTGAGTACAGAGACCATGAAAGAAATGAGCAGTCATGGATTGCTATAGGCCGCTTGTTCACAACCAGTAGCCGGACTTGGAGGGACTGCAAAGACATCGAAGTATTTGAGAGATTGATATACTAAAGCAAAACGATCTAACGAGGGGCGTAGTGGAAACCCGGGTGGCAAAAAGTTGAAGTGGAAATATTATGATTTAATGGCCTAACTGTCTGATCATGTGAAACATCGTGACACTGACAGCAACACTCCAAGGTGGGTATAAACCACGTTTAACGTGGGCGTGAAACTCTAGAGAAGGGGACATGAGAGGAGCACGTATACCCCCCAAAGAAATAAGCCCTACTGATGTTATGGCTCAGAGAAATAAGTACAGAGGGACACAGGGGTAGGAAGATGTTTAAAATTAGGGGACTGAAAATTGTTTCCGGACCACCGTCCTGGGGGGAAGGGGAAACTGGGAAATTTTGAATGCTTGAGGGTCCGTAGATGCAATTTCGTGCAACATGTTGAGCAAATTTTCAGCAAAATTACTGCAAATTTTTAACATTTTTATACAAAAGAAACAATAAGGGGTTTTCGTTCTTGAATTGCCAGAGGGGGCGGAAGCAAAGGCTACTTTCACCCACGGCACTTTTGTGACGGGGGGATTTAGCCCCCGCCCCTCTTCCTACGCCTGTGCAAACGTAGTGCACAAGAGATGAAACTTTTTACATTTAACGACCCTAGGCCTGAAATAAGTAGATAGGCACTCCCAAATGAAAACAACCCATCTGCGTCGATACCTCGATACCCGTCCTATTAGTTGCTCCAGGGAAGGGGGCTGATGTTTATCTTAATCAACTGAACTGTCTCACAGTTCTTCACCTTGGCAGTCACCAGCTAGTGACATGCCCGCAGCCAGACAAGGTAAAGGAGGGGGCAACTTCCCTGAGTGGACGGAATATTTTTCAGGGGGGTAAACTTTTACCCAGGTTGGTTACATATGCCTCCTGCTAACTGTTGGGTAAAAAATTAACCCTTGTTGGGTTAAACATTACCCAGCAATGAGTACATTGTAACCAACTTGGGTCAATTTTTTACCCCACAGTTTAGCAGGAGGCATACGTACCCAACCGTTTTTAGAGTGTAGTGTGACAATTTTTTGGAGGTCGGCTGCATGCGGTCCCTGATATCTACTGGCTACCTTAGAAATAAAAAGTGCTTTAAAAGCCAAACTTGGTAAACTGGTGTTCTCACTCAGCATACATCAAGTTCGTTTAGTTTATTCAGCCTTTACTACCGTAAGAAAACTGGGGCACGAAGGTATATTGATACGACCCCTATCGAAGTGCAAACACTCTCTGTCAAATTTCGTAGGTCACAGAGAGAAATCCGTGAAGGATTTTTTTTTTTCACTTCTGAAACTATATCCCATGTTCAAGGTACGGTAGGCAAGCCGATAGGCAAGTAGAGTGCGAATAAGAGTAAATGTGGTGGAGCAGGCTAGGAAGTGTAGGCCTAGGGCATACCAAATGTGCTATAATTCGAGAAAAGCAGTTCATCGTAAAAAAAATTGAATGACTAAGTTTTATTACCGGTAGCCGTTTTTCCTTAGCAAGTACCAAAGTTCTAACCCTCCCACTCTCTGTCTTAAACTGAACCTCCCCCCTCCCTCCATCTTCCTGGGAAGTTGATGATATTCTTTCTTTCGAGCAATAACCAAATTTCCTCGCAAGGAATAGTTTAAAACTTGAGTTCAAAACTAGATCAATGTTTTACAAGAAATTATGTTACCTGTGGCAGTGGCAACGGTTAGGGTGCACGGAAGGAGTTATTAATATTATATTCATTATGAGTTTTCAGAACTGTTGTAAGAACTTGCAGCCAGTAAAAAAGAATAAATTTAAAGTGTAAATACATGCACATGAATACTCTTTTCCGTGCTCCATTTTCAGGTCAGTGCTTCAAAGCGACACACATGTTGAGGATGTAGAGCAAAGTGAGAGCAAAGACAACCCATCCGTAGAGGAAGAACCACTATTGGTAACAGAATCAATGTGCCGAACAAGGCCAGATGAGACCTGTTCACTGCAGACTTTAATATGCCCCGGCCTTGCAACATCACAAGGGTCATCAAAATCAAGCATGCTATCACTTCCTACTACCAGGAAAAAGAAGCCTGTGAATAAAACCGCCAATGTCGATGAAGCCTTTGAAAAATATTTGAAAAGTCGCACCGAAGAAAAAGATACCGATAATTGTGAATACTTATTCGGTAAAATGGTTGCTGCTTCTTTATTGAAGTTGTCCCGGTGTAACCGCGCGCTGGTTAAACTCAAAATTCAGGAAGTGCTGTATGAAATGGAGGAGAGAGAATTGACCAGTTCCAATGATGATGTTTCCCAAAACGAATCCGTCGGTGAGAATTATGAAGTCCAACAACAAAAGCGCGCCCCTCTCCAGCACAGTATGTACTCATCATTCTCTCCCGCAACACCATCTGCTGTCTCCACCGTACAATTTTGGGACCCCCAGTCAGACGTACTAAAAATTCATACTAACCCATGGAGTCATCGGAGTTGATTAAGCAATTGCAAAAGCGACTAGAAAAAAGGCAAAAGACAAAAACAAACAAACATACAAACAAACAAGTAAACAAACAAGTATGAAGACTTATTAATGACTTAATAAAGAGGTAACAGATATTTACATTTTCTCAGAAAGTATCGTTTATTCTCACTTTTTTCAAAGTTATGGAACTCTCACTTTTTGACACAAAATAATATTCAATATGGCAGATAGTAACAACCGGTCTCAGATCGAAGTCGCAGGGAACTTTTGTTATCTTAATATTTTTATACTCCTTGGTGTAATGTCAGAAAAGTCATGTATAGATGAAAAAACTTCGACGAAAAAAGATATTGGAAGGATTGTTAAAAGAAGTGTCATCTGACTTTTTCTAAGTTTGGAAGTTTTGTTTAATTTTTCACTTTCTCTGCATATTTGAAGCTTCAAGATGTTTTGACCATTAAAATACAACTACGTTTCATCAGTCCATTGTACTTTATAGATAATTTGAGTAAATGAGTCACGTCACTTAAAAACTTGTAAAAGTACAAAAACATGATGGGAATCAGTTGTTCGGTGTGTTCAAACATAGACCTATGCATGATACAATTAACTGCATATCGTCTTAACTGGGGACTGTATACTATATCATTGGCTCAGCTCCACGATTGACTACGTCATTTTGCCATGGCACCATTAGTGCAGCGGCTAATGGAAAAAATTGTGCACTTTTTGACAAAAGCATGAAAATTTCCTAATAGGTACTTTCAAGTACCCTGATTCATATTATGCTTGGTACCCATCGCTACCATCACGTGACCGGCCGTATTTGGAATTTAAAAATGGCCGCCATTGTGATCTATTATCTAGGGTTTCTCAGCGTCTAGACAACATATAAATGTCATTTAAATGTCGATACCTACGTTTCTAGTATTTGGCCTGATCAAGAAAGTTTGCTAATAGTTAGGATACTTTTGAGTAGGTTGGTTCAAATAAAGCAAAATACCTATTGCTGCCATCACGTGACTGGTTGCAATTTTAAAGTTTAAAATGACCGCCACTGGAATCTATTAACTAGGTTATCTCAGCGTCTAGACAACATGCACATTTAATTAAAATTTAAATATTTGTAGAATATGAGAATCCATTTTTGTGATTAAGAACAATGTCTAACGGTTGGAACATGGTCAAACGAAGGCTATTTTGAATCCAAAATGGCCATTATACATGATTTGATTTGAAAAAGTTATTGTTCAAAATTATGCTACATCAAATGGTCATTACCTAAGATGAAATAAATTCTATCAATTAGTCACTATATTTTGGTTCAGGATTACCGGTCATAAGCTACAATCTTGGACAAAACTCGTTGGGACACCCCCGCTCCCCTTCACAAAGTTGACCATTTTCACGGCATACAGTCATTCTCTCTGCGCAACTTTGGAAGGGGGAGCGGGGGCTTCATGGAAACCTGGGAACGGAGATTCAAGAATATTATGACAAAGCGTCCCAACAGTTTTGTCCAAGATTGTCTGAGAAATTCGAGAAGTTAGAACTGCTCGCGGCCCACGGTAGAAAGTGTTTCTTTGCGTTGCGTTGATTCGCAAAAGGGTAGGTGTCTTTTCTTTAGGTATAAGAGAACAGTAACAGGGAATAATCAGCTTATTCTGAGTCCATATTGAAGTTCTTGTTAATATAATACTATTGAAGCTAAAGCATTGGGAAGGTAGCTAAATAAGTTCAAAGCGTCCTCTCGTTCAGGAAGACATTTTCAATAGTGACGTATTTTGGGCTCACACTGTCTGAACAGGTACCAAACAAAAAGAACATTCAGCAGAAGTACGTGTTGTATCCTGCCTATTGCTTTATGTTAAAGTAATTTACCAGGAATAAGTTGAAAAGTACTTAAATGTATATTCATTTCACCTTTATAACGCAGTAACTTTCATTTGAGTAGCTGAAACTATACAGAAAATATGCCATACATGCTAATTTGACGAGACGGGGGGGGGGGGGGCTAAGTTAACCAAACGGTCTACCATTTGTTTTGAGAGCAAATTTGAAAGCAAAATGTAAAGAAATTGAGTCGGCTAAAAGATGGCATAATAGAAACGTCATCAGCTTTATGTAACATGACAAAATGTTGTCATAGGCATCAAATTAGCTTCAAAATATGTCTAAAACCAGCCCTAATTAACGATCTACCATCGTTATAATAAAAAGCTTGGCTTGCACTTCTGCTTTTAACATTTCATGGTAGATCGTGGCGCTCTTTCAGTTAAAATCTTGCCTTCTTACCACTAGTTTGCAATAGCAGTGAGACTCTGTGATCTATCCATGAGAGAAATTGTTTTGTTTTCCGTCTTACAACTTAAGAAGAGTTGTCATCCTCCTTTTAATTTGCTAAAAAATGCAACGCATGCGGCTGCCATAGACGTCGTTACGGAACGTAAACATTTCTGCCTGGCATTCCCTGCGAATACCTGAAACAGTCTATCCATTATGATCTCGCCAACCAACAATAAATCAGTGTAAACAAATAAACAAAACAACACATTAAAACAATTTTAAATTATACTTTCATTTGGCTAAAATCCTCAGGCCTATAAGCCTCCGAAAAAGTGTACTGAATACAGCTGCTCGGAAAATTAACCATTTTTCTATTGAATTTGTTCTCGTAAATCGCTCACTTAAAACTCAGACGTCTGAGAAATTCGAGAAGTTAGAACTGCTCGCGGCCCACGGTAGAAAGTGTTTCTTTGCGTTGCGTTGATTCGCAAAAGGGTAGGTGTCTTTTCTTTAGGTATAAGAGAACAGTAACAGAGAATAATCAGTATATTCTGAGTCCATATTGAAGTTCTTGTTAATATAATACTATTGAAGCTAAAAGCATTGGGAAGGTAGCTAAATAAGTTCAAAGCGTCCTCTCGTTCAGGAAGACATTTTCAATAGTCACGTATTTTGGGCTCACACTGTCTGAACAGGTACCAAACAAAAAGAACATTCAGCAGAAGTACGTGTTGTATCCTGCCTATTGCTTTATGTTAAAGTAATTTACCAGGAATAAGTTGAAAAGTACTTAAATGTATATTCATTTCACCTTTATAACGCAGTAACTTTCATTTGAGTAGCTGAAACTATACAGAAAATATGCCATACATGCTAATTTGACGAGACCGGGGGGGGGGGGGGCTAAGTTAACCAAACGGTCTACCATTTGTTTTGAGAGCAAATTTGAAAGCAAAATGTAAAGAAATTGAGTCGGCTAAAAGATGGCATAATAGAAACGTCATCAGCTTTATGTAACATGACAAAATGTTGTCATAGGCATCAAATTAGCTTCAAAATATGTCTAAAACCAGCCCTAATTAACGATCTACCATCGTTATAATAAAAAGCTTGGCTTGCACTTCTGCTTTTAACATTTCATGGTAGATCGTGGCGCTCTTTCAGTTAAAATCTTGCCTTCTTACCACTAGTTTGCAATAGCAGTGAGACTCTGTGATCTATCCATGAGAGAAATTGTTTTGTTTTCCGTCTTACAACTTAAGAAGAGTTGTCATCCTCCTTTTAATTTGCTAAAAAATGCAACGCATGCGGCTGCCATAGACGTCGTTACGGAACGTAAACATTTCTGCCTGGCATTCCCTGCGAATACCTGAAACAGTCTATCCATTATGATCTCGCCAACCAACAATAAATCAGTGTAAACAAATAAACAAAACAACACATTAAAACAATTTTAAATTATACTTTCATTTGGCTAAAATCCTCAGGCCTATAAGCCTCCGAAAAAGTGTACTGAATACAGCTGCTCGGAAAATTAACCATTTTTCTATTGAATTTATTCTCGTAAATCGCTCACTTAAAACTCAGACAATCTTGGACAAAACTCGTTGGGACACCCCCGCTCCCCTTCACAAAGTTGACCATTTTCACGGCATACAGTCATTCTCTCTGCGCAACTTTGGAAGGGGGAGCGGGGGCTTCATGTAAACCTGGGAACGGAGATTCAAGAATATTATGACAAAGCGTCCCAACAGTTTTGTCCAAGATTGTAGCCATAGCATACCCCAGTGAAGTCAATAAATTCAAGCTTGAAAATCCCAAAAGTGGTCTTTGCAACTTTGTGGAAGTTTTCGTCAGAAACAAACAGTCCTCTACCAAGACAGACAACAAGTTTGCATATCACAGCAATTCAATATATCATATATACAATGACTGAGACCTTTTTCTAGCCAGAAGGCAGAATCTTTTCCTATCCTCGACCAGGTCTCATCAATTTATCAAAGCTTTATATTCCGTCGCTAGCTCCTTATCATACAATTTCTTCAAAATTGCTTCGACTGACCTCATTTTCTCAACGATGCCTCATCTGCTCTTCCTGTATATTAACATTACAAAAGATTTCTCCTTTGGTAACATATCTAAAAATTGTCCAAATATGTCCTCTTGTGGAAAATCATGACGGAGCACAAGTTAATGCATTGCTAATCATACAAGATGGGGGTGCGTAACCTTAAGATTTTAATAATTTCCATACTGCTTCCACACTGCCAATGCACTAATTGGGGTATTAATGGCGATGTATGGATAAAATAATTTTTTTACTATGACGAATGTATGGCCTGAACTCCCAAATGATGAAAATAATGTTGTGTTGTAAACCCTGCAACTTTAACAGTTGCACGGAACCCATGGGTGTAGATGCAATGATTGCCCAATTGGAGACATAGTTGGATGAACCATTATGTAGCGAACAGCGAACACTAACCTAAGACTTAACTACAACTAAAGCTCTTAAATGCAAACAGGGTTCCCAGCACTCCTTAATCCATAGTGTTCCTCCCATATGCTTTATGTCATCCATAACACCTGGAAATGACGAAATAATTGCAGGAGCTTGCAGGATCCAGGAGAAAAACTATTTTTCCTCCTAAACTGCTTCCTAGTTCGGCATTAGGGAAATTTACTTCAATAATCTAACCTTCTAGGGTCAGAAGTATTTATATAACACATTACAACATCGGCATAGGTGGGAGGGTGCTCAAAGGGCAGCAGCAGATACTCATTTCTGGTTCCGCTCAGTCCAGGTGACCAGTTACCTAAGTCCTGGGCAGTACTTATACAGTACCAGACCGACACAGTAAAATTTGATGTCATAAACATAATCAGGAGCAGTCTTGAGAGGCCTCTCTGTGCGACCTTGTTGAAGTTGATAGGTACAAAAGAGGAGGAACTTCTGGAGAGTTTTTGAACGATTTCAGTTTCATGTTATTCCTCAAAGAAGAGTGACTCCAAGAGCAGGCCACCAGATGTCACCAGGGCTTGCACCTTGGAGAACCTGGATGGAAGCATCATACTGGAAAAGCTTTTTCTTCACTTGCCAAATACGGAACCACTGGCCCGCAAGTGGCATGATGACTATCATCATGACCCTTAAGAGAAAAATAATTCCCACCTCATGCACTAGATGATGTAACTGCTGGAGTGAACTCCACATTGTATCCCTCTGGCATGACATCCAAGAACTAAGAGTCCCTTCTGATCATTTGCCAGCCGTCTTCAAATACTTGCATTTTTCCTCAGTGAGGCAACTGATCTGGGAAACAGCAAAGCACAGAGCCAGCTAGCTATGGGCCTTATGCCCCTTCAAAAACAGTCTTGTGAACCTGAGTCGCTTAAAAGCCAGTGGAATAAGGCTACTTATTTCGCAGAACCACTACCCATAGGAAAGCTTCCTACTGTAATTTTACATCGGCAATATGCAATTAAATGTAACAGCAGAACTGTTCTGATGGAGGAAAATATTATTTAACTTCTAGATTTGTAAAGTCAATTAAAGCAATGTGACATGTTTCATATTATAAGAGCAAGGCCCCTCTGTCTGAATTGATACTTCGTTGGCCAGCGGAGTATTCCAACATGTTGTTCCCTATCCAGACAAGGCGGCTGTCTAGCTAAGCACCTGTTATGGGCCGAGCCAGCTCTCCTGTGTAAATCCATTCTTATGGTATATGTGACGAAGCATTTTAAGCTTGCATGAATAATCCATGTAGGATCACGAGATTGCAGTCTAGACTCCTATATGGATAGGAAAACACTAGTGTCTGGTTCTCTTTGACCCCTTTTTTCAGTGGTGGGGATTCAGACCTAGTTGTTTGTTTCTACAGATTCTTTGTACTATCATGGACAAAACAGCTCTCTTTTTATTCGTCTCTTATTCGTTTATTTTTCTCGTTTCCGCAAATACTTATGACAGTCTGTTCTTATTGTCAGCCCTGCTTCATACCTGCATAAGGATGCTCCCTAAGCAAAACATATAAACTACTCACAGAGTGACGCAGGGAGGGGGTGGGGTTGTAACTAGCCTTGTCCCTCCGTCACTCCGGCCCTTCCTATAAATTAGCGGTAATGTTGAACAACCAAGATAACCATTTAAAAGGGCCCACAAAATGAACATGGTCAAACCTTGGTTAATAAGTCATAATGCACAAAAGCTAAGATTACCTGATAACTGAATTTAAATTCGAAATGGCGGCCGGTCACGTGATGGTAGCGATGGTTAGTTAGCTCTTTTTGAATCAACGTACTCAATAATATCCTACCTGTTAGCCAACTTTCATGATTTTGTCAAAAAGTGCAAAATTTTTTCCCTCAGCCTAATGAAATACATTCTGTATGGCGGCCATTTTGAACTCAAAATGGCCGCCCATTGATCCCCTTCTGACCTTCGAGTAATATTCTTAATCACAGAATAGATTTAACCCATTCAAAAAATGTAGGTTTCGACATTTCAATCACATGTGTCTGTTGTCTGAACGCTGAGATACCGTAGTTGAGAGATATCATGGCGGCCATTTTTAAATTCAAAATGGCTGCCAGTCACGTGATTGTAGCGATGTGCGCCAAGTATAATATGAATCAGCATACTTGAAAGTACCTATGAGGAAACATTCATGATTAAGGCAAAAAGTTCGCAATTTTACCCTAAGCCAAATAAAATCCATGTATGGCGGCCATTTTGATTTCAAAATGGTGGCCGATTGATATCCTTTTGACCGTCAAGTGATATTTTAAATCACAAAAATTGATTCTCTCATACTACAAATGTAGGTATTGACATTTAAATGACATTTATATGTAGTCTAGACGCTGAGAAACCTTAGTTAATAGATTCCAATGGCGGCCATTTTTAAATTCAAATTAGGAAATTTTCATGCTTTTGTCAAAAAATGCACAATTCACCCAAAATTTGTCCCTTAGCCGCTGTACTACATCCCCGAGTTGGACTGGAAATAGTTTTTGAATGTGTCCCGAATGTTTAATGCATTCCTGGTCGCGATGTTTGCTCCCATTCTGCCGACATCTCTTAGGTTTGTGTCATCTTGTGTAATTAGTCTCCATTGTCCGGGTCGGATATCACCGTCTTCCCCCATAAAATCAACAAATCGTGGGGGAACCTATCTAACATTTGGCTCAATCGATGAGTCAGTGGAAAGTAAGTAGTTAATCAAAACTATGGTCGCTTTCACCATATGGTCAAAACTTTCTGGTTTTGCAAAGTAGAAAATCGTCAATTCTCGCCTGGCTCATACGAAAATACCTGAAGTGGACTTCATCAATCAGTCTTCGCATATCACCTACGAGACTGAAATTCACCTGTTGTTGTTCGGGAATTCTTAAGAGGCCGTATGTACCATCGCCTTTTCGATTTCCTCTTCCTTTTGCGTAGATATTTGGCAGTTCCTACTCATCCGTTTCCATCTTCCCGAACGCACTATTGATGCAGAAATGGTGTCCGCAGCCTAAACACAGAGTATGAATTGAAACGCGGATTGTACAGGTGCAGAAAATGTCCCTTTGAGGTCGGCGATAAGCCCTATCAAACGCGTAGTATGAACGAGTGACAAACTGTGCGCCGACCACTATCGCCGAGTGTGCAGCGACCTTGGTAGGCGGAGAAGTATGAACCTAGCTTTAAGCTGATGCAAGAAGTTAATGATTACCCAGGAACCAGGAAGCCCATATAGGTAGGAAATTTCAGACCCAACTTTTCCTTGGTCACGAAACGCCGGACACAATTTGGATGTACAGCCCACTGTCTATTAAGTTTACGAGGTTCGCGTAGTTGCACCTCTGATGAACTCATATGACCTTCAACCTTCAACAAACTCATAGGGTTCCCTCTCTTAAGGTAACATATCAATATACCAACTAGAAATGGATCCATCATCCCTGTCTTGAAATATCGGATTTTTTCAAGGTTTTCGGTTTTTGACCTCTGATGACCTCAAATGACCCTTGAACTCAATAGAAAACAATAGGTCACTTCTTCCTAATATGATTAAGGAATCATCTGGAAAGGTTACAGGAAGGGAGAAAAATTTCAAGGTAGCAGACAACATAAATTTTTTGTAACATACTACCATAGTAGCTGTTGAGCTCATCGGATTTTCAAGTGCTTTTCAAAACACGTGACCTTGGTGGTAACTAAGTGGGTAAAAAGGAAAAAGCTGCCGTCTTATCTCTTTCTAGTAGCAAGTCCCTGTTTTTTGCCCTCCAAACTCACTTTACCTATTCTTCAAAATTCCAATGTTTGGACAATAAATCCTGCAGCGTCCACTGTACTGAGCGCAACTACGATAGGTAGCACCATTCCTGTTTCCGTAGATGTGAGTTCACAGTAATGTTTAGAGTTTGTGTTTGCTCTTTCACGTTTTGATTCCTTGCCGAAGGCAGGAAAGGAAACTGTGCAATGTATGTTGCAATGTGATGTTGCAATGTGATTTTTGTGTGTGTTTGTGTATGTGTGTGTGTATGTGTAGGGTTGTGACGTTTGTTGTGATCACAATATCTCAAGACAGGAATAAAGGAAACTTCATATTCGGTATACAGATCTGCCATGTTGAGAGGAAGGACCCTATTGTTTTTGGTGGAGGTCAAAGGTCATTTGAGGTCACCAGAGGTCAAAGACCGAAAACCTTGTATTCACGATATCTCAAGATAGAAATGAAGGACACTCTTCATATTTAGTATATAAATTTGTCATGTTAAGAAAAAGTACCCTATTGTTTGGTGGGTCTCAAACGTCATCCGTGGTCACCGGAGATTAAACTGCGATAACCTTGTAAATGACTTGTAATCACGATATTTCAAGGTAGCAATGACAGACACTTTAATATTTGGTATATATATTTCTCATAATAAGAGAAAGAACAAGACTGTGTTTGGTGAAAGTCAACGGTCATTTAAGATCACCGGAGGCTAAAGACTGAAAATTTTGTAATCACGATATCTCAAGGTAGGAATAAAGGGCACTGTTCATATTTTGCATATAAATTTGTCATATTAAGACAAAGAATCGCATTATTTTGGCAGAGGTCAAAGATCGTCTGAGGTCACCGGAGGTGAAAGACTGAAGACCTTGTAATTATGATATCTCAAGATAAAAATGAAGGACACCATTCATATTTAGCATATAGATTTGTCACGTTAAGAGAAAGAGCTGTATTGTTTATGGTGGGGTCAAAGGTTACCTGGGATCACCAGGGTTCAAACTCTGAGAACCTGCTTAACATGATTTCTCAAGGTAGGAAGCTTAGATAGATTTCATACTTGGTACGTGGATGCCTTATGTTCCGAGGAAGATGGCTTTTGTTTTGAGTGGAGGTCAAAGGTCATCTGGGGCCGCCGAGGTCAAAAAGCAAAATTTCCCAAAAATTCCCAAGATCGTTAGATGGGATCATACGAGGTCAAAAAGCAAATTCCCAAGAATTTCCAAGATCCAAGATCCATTGGAGGTCGAATCTTCGAGGTGACACGTAGTATTAGATTGCTTGCAAATTTACATCCCTGTTTAGAAAACATATTTATTTAAATTCATTATTAAAAAATCTGTTCTAGTAACCAGGGAGCTGTTTAAGATGGAGTTCAAGCAACAAATTCTATTGAGTCTATAAAAATATGCACTTGAGAATAGGTTTATCCTTTGTATGAGAAGAGATTTTAATTGACCGGTCCTTTAGTTCCTTTTCTGCGAAGCTTTAGATAGGACATGGTAAAAGTACTTTTATTACGTCACTGTTAGTTAACCTGGACACTGTACTAAAGGCCTTCATACAATGACAGGTGAACCATAGGAAATAACTAGGGTTTTTGATACTGTGCATGTACATTGGCGGTCCTGTATAGTATAGGCTGGCGAAGAGTGTACGTTACTGTATGCACTCTTGCCCAGCCTGTACTAGTGCGTAGCGCCTGTGCATCAAACTATCTTGAATTTGCCTAACAAAAAAGTCCCTAAAAGACAGCATTTCGAAACAAATTTAACCGTCAGGTATCTTCAGCGCAGTGGCGTCGCCAAACTTTTCGAAGTGGTGGAGCCTTGCACATTCAATGCCATTTAAATATACTGGATGAACATTCTATTGCCTATAATTTTGTACAAACTCCATACCTTCCGGAGCTTGGCCGCAGTTCCTTACCTGGGCTTCCCCTAGACCACAACAGACCTGATGGAGCCCCTTGGCCTGCACCCTATGGGGAAAGCTTGTTGCGCTCTCGCTATCTGCGGCCCGAGATTGGGTTATGACTATCAAAACGGCCAATCAGAGGAAAAAGATTCCCCACTGGTGTACGCAATATGGTTTTGTTAATCCCGATCAGAATCTCGATCAAAATTTTTACGGTATCAAATGAGTGATAAAGGTTAAAAGAAAAACTGATGATATACTAGAGTGATAGTTCTTGACATTAACAAAGATTATATACACAAAGTTACCAACTCCCGAACGGAAAATAATCAGCATGGTTCGATCGAACAAGTGAGCTACTACTCTCTGCATACCAAGTAACATTACCTTCCTTCCACGAAGCAGGATCGATAATTGAAAAGCGTGCACAATACCCCACGTGGCTAAGAACGTCAAAAAATTTACAAGGCATGTACAAAAGACCCTAATACACAATCTGCTATACATTTGCGATCTTTTGGTTGATTTTTTTCTCTACGATATAATTTAACATGTAGAACATATGTACGCTGAGAACCTAACCTACACACATGTATCTGCAATAATCTCCTTACTCGGAGAGCTGTACAGAGATTAAAGTTTTTCTACTTATATTAGTTTTAAAGTGCCTAGGGGTGTTTTCTTTGTTCTCTAACACATACTCTTAAAGGTCCGGTGACGTGAAAATTACATAGTTGGATATGTGATATAAAAGCATTAAATATGCAGAAAATAGCCACAATTCCCATTGCAATCCATCAAATATTGACAATATTACAAGGTAATTTCTATTTCACACTTGTACCATGAATAACATGAGCTAAATATGCACATATGTGACATCAAAAGATGGACATACTATATATGGCTAATGTTAGACGTTGTTTTTTCAACCTTAATTTCAAGGACACTGGAAGTATTGCTATACCCTGAAGGGTTTATTATGAAAGTAATTTGTTTCCTAGAGAAATTTTGATATCACTCACAAAACTGTAAACTATCTGATCAGCAATTAAGAGATAATTTATATAGGGTAAGCAAAAGAAATCTTAGGCCCATTTTTGCATAGGCATTGAGTTACTTCAGAAACCATCAAACTTTGGAGACGTATATTTTGAGAGAGTGAGAGATGAGTCAGTCGGTAAAGCTGGTGAAAAGCAAAGTTGACTCCACCGGGATTCGAACTCGGGACCTCCCGCTTGCTAGTGCGGACGCTCTACCCACTGAGCCATGAAGCCAAGATGGTTTGGCCTTTGTTCAAACCCCATATGAAGCACTCGCAATTCACCTCCTGAGCAGGCACCTATTTTGGGTATATATATATATATATATATATATATATATATATATATATATATATATATATATATATATATATATATATATATCTGGACTTTTAGCTGACTCACGTCGACTGTAACATACGTACCGGTATATGTACTGTGCATACAATGGAAGGCCTGTGGCACTACTAGACTACTAACGTGAATAGAAACGATTATAAACGATTATAAACCTGGCAAAGAGTTGTTAATTGCAGATGCACTGATCAGAGCTCCTGCATCAGGCTCAGAAAAGCAAGGTGATAGTTTTGAGGTACACATTGTTGAACAGAAACCAATCAGTAGTGAACGTCTTGAAGAGATAAAGGTAGAAACAGAGAAAGATGCAACTCTTCAGTCCCTCAGTCAGACTGTCAAAGAGGGGTGGCCAAGAAGTAAAGATCAAATTGGTTCACACCTAAATGAGTATTGGCAGTACAGAGATGAGATTACCATTGAAAGTAAGTAAATTACTTATATCTCTCAAATGAATGAATCTTTAAAGGGGAGATGTCATCGTATTGTGTTATTGTATAGCGCCATATATTGACGATGTGCAAGAATACAGTTTTGGAAACTGGCAGCCATCTTGTCAAGTCTTGTCTTGTCTCAAGTAAGCATATAACAATCCCCTGTGTTTTGACTATTTTGTCGGTATATGATCATTAGCCTGCCGTTTAGCCTATTCCGGAAATGTAATGTCCACACTGCATGTTGCGCAGCGTTGATGAACAAAAATGATATTTACTTGTGTATTTGTCTTATTTGCCAAATGCCAGGAAATACCAATTAACAGTGTCTAATTTCAAAAATTTCCCCAGACCTCCTCCCCAATCAAGGTTGCATATCTTTGACCCTCGTGGTTTCACACTTTGCTCGCACAAATTTAGCTCTGTCTGTTGTTAAATCTGAGATAGGCCTCTGGACTCCATGGATCCAATTTGGGTCGAGACGTAGCTTTTGGTTAGAGTTAGGTTTACTTACAACAGCACGAGGTGGGTCTACTTTAAGTTAGAATAAACACTGCAGACCGAGTTCACAGAGCTTAGGTTTAGGGTGTAACAAACATCTCTGTGCAATTCTGAGAAAATAGTTAACGGCGCATAAGTAAATGATGATGGTACCATTAAAATACACACGCACGCGATACTGTTGAATGCTTCTGGACTGGAACTAACAGAAACTTTTGACAAGATCGGGTGCTAAGATTTTACAACCTTTACTCTTAAAGAAAAGATATTCCACTTTATGTTGATCTGGAATTAGCTTGTCTACGCCAGACCAATGGACAGGCCATGGACAAACAACTATAGGTCATATGCTTTGTTCCTATATGCTCATGTAGACACAACTGATGTTTCAAAGTCTCTTTTACACAACTGTGATGCAAAGCATTGTAAGGATATTTGATTTACTTTGTCTTTTTTATCGAATTTGTCACACTCCGGTGGCATGCTTATATTTATTTGCTTGAACACTTCAATTATTTATGAAGATGTTGTGGTTTGAGGTGGAAGCTGTAGGGACTTCAGTGAAAATCACGTTAGGGTTTCACTGTTCATTTTCGGTAGAATTGTCCTATAATCATTTAGTAAGTTTTTATCCAAATGCATAACACAAGTTAAGGCTCTCGAAACTGACATTGTCCTTAAAAACTTGATCAAATGTCGGTGGACTCGACTTAGTCCAGAGAGGTGAGATCAGACCCAAGCCCACAGTCTATCTATATAGTCCTAGCTTAAAAAGTACAGGGCATCCAATCCTCCAAAAATGGCAGACATTTAAGAGATATGCATTCTGAGTGATGAAACTTATAAATTCTCAAGTTTGCTCTTGATGGAGACTATGATGAACCAAATAATGGCTACATATCAAGGAATGTTACATCAATTGCCGCTGTTGTCCTAAAAGCCTAGAAGGACCCCTTTTAGGCACTAACGTAGGCCTTTCTTAGACGGCAAATGCTCGAGGATTTTTTTAAGTTGCTGTTTAAAAACAAGGACAGCTACGCTGCTAAAGTTCGGCTAGGCATACGTTTCCAGCATAGTTTTTGTACATAAGAAGTCGAGCTCATTTCTCTTTTTTAATTGACAATTCGTAAAACTTTAACAAAGTTACACTGAACTAGCTCTACCCTTAATTCTCCTTCCCACTCATTTAGTTTTTACAGGCCTGTTAATTTTAAAATCGGAGAAATGACTCTAGTAGCCTACTTTTTCCGGAGAGTTGCTATTGGAAGGAGACACATTGAAAGCTTTATGGTAATCTAATAAGATCCACTCCACCGTTAAGAGAACATCAATAGCAGACTTTGATCATTGTTAAATTCACCCAAGGAATCATGGGAACGGGTAGTATAAACAATGGACTGCCCATTGTTTATACTACCCGTTTCCCTGATTCCTTGGGTTGAATTTAACAATGATTAAAGTATGCTATTCACGAGTAATGGTTATGGTTTTAGGGCATCCACTGCTTTTGTCTGATCTTTTTCAATGCATCCCCTGATACTCAAGAAAACCTACTAAGACTTTGTAAACAGGATCAGGAGGAGCATCGCTTTAATCCAAACCTTGTTACAGGCAGTTAATTACTAAACACTGTCTAAAAAATCGAAACGACTGCTTATCTCCACAGAGTCTAGAAAGACTGTGTATAGACGAATGTCTAACGCTGATACAATACGTTAATGATTGAAAAGAGGTGTTGGACTATAACTTCAAGTAATACTTCATTAAATTTCGGTAACCTTTTGCAACCTGCGAAAGATGTATCCATGTTAACATTTTATGTACGATTATATTTGTCTGCTGTGATAAGCGTTGGATATCGTTGAAAGCTGGAAATTTAATTTCAAAAAAAATCATCTGGCAATGCTACGGAAAGGGACAACATTTTCAACTTAGCATACAACATAAAATTTTTGTAACGTACTACAATAATCAGATAATAGCTGTTGACCTCATCAGATTTTCAAGTGCTGTTCAAAACAAGTAACCTATTGTACTCTAGAGGGTGAATAGGAAAACACTTTATCTTTCATCTAGTCTTCAACACGCTCCAGGACCCTGGAGAAGAAAGGAGGGTTACTTACTGGCCTTTAGTTCTTAAGTATAACAAGCAACTGGGAGGAAATACCAACTAACAGTGTCTAATTTCAAAATTTCCCCAGACCCCTCTCCCAATCAAGGCTTTGCACCTTTGACCCTATTAGCTTCAAAATTTACCCTTAAAAGTGAGCCCTTCTATTTATAAAATTCGGGATCAGCCCCTACACTTCCAAGGATCCAAATTTGGGTACCCAGGAGAAAATTCCCATTAAAACCCATAAGGTCCCATTCAATGGGATCCCATTGGATCCTATTAAATCCCATTCAATGGGTTTCAACTTGGATTTTGGAACAGTGTTAATAGGACCTAATGGGTTTTAATGGGATGCAACTGGGGTTCAATGGGTTTAATGGGAGATACTCATGCAATGGGTCTTAATGGGTTCCATCCAATGGGTGGCCAATGGGTCACAGCAGGTCTCTCCAATGGGACCAAATGGGTCCCTTCCAAATAGTCCAATAGGACTCAATGGGTCACCTCCAACAGGACCCAATGGGCCCTAATGGGTCTCTTCCAATGGGTCCAACAGGTCGTCTTTTCTAATTGGTCAATAGGACCCAATGGGTCACCTCCAACAGGATCCAATGGGTCCTAATGGGTCTCTTCCAATGGGTCCAACAGGTCGTCCTCTTTAATTGGTCCAATAGGACCCAATGGGTCACCTCCAACAGGACCCAATGGGTCCTAATGGGTCTCTTCCAATGGGTCCAACAGGTCGTCCTTTTTAATTGGTCCAATAGGACCCAATGGGTCCTGATGGGTCTCTTCCAATGGGTTCAATAGGTCCCTTGTAGCAGGTCTAATTGGTGTCTTTCAATGTTCTAACAGGTCAATGGTGGGTTCCTTCTAATGGGTACCAAGAGGTACCCATTGGATCCTGTCCACTGGCTCTGTGGACCTGTCACTTCCAAACTTTTGGTCACTAACCAGCTCCAACTAAATCAAGTACTTCTTTACAAATTACGTACATTGTAAATTAAATTTAAATGCTTTTTATTATCAAACTACATGAATGAATACAAAACCTGGGAGGCAATAACATCAGACAAGAACAGCAGTGATACTGTAGCATACTATTCAACAAGTCAAAGTTATTTGAAACAAAAAATCTTGATCGCAACAATATTAGGCACACAAATGTGCATAACAAAATTTGGAAAATGTTTCACTGGTATCTATATGACCCCATTCAAAAATTGACAATACGTAAATGAGAATCAGAATAAATAGAAAATTTCTTACCCCTCTCACTGTCATATTTGGCAAAGCCTCCCTGAGTCTCATTTAAAGTATTTTTTTCTTAATTATGGAGTGAGCTACAGACAGTTTCTAACAGGGTGAACATCTTTTAAAAAACTGGAAATTTACACAAGAATGTTTAAGCACAGTACATAAAGTACTAAGACATGAAGACACATACATATTTACTGAGTGCAGCAGATCCAGTGCAATGAAACTTGTAAACTTTAAATACCAAAACTTCAACTAGGCTATATAACATTCATTTTTATCCTTCATTCGTTCTCTGTTCTCTTGTACAGCCATATATTCCATGCCTCGTAGCAGTCAGTCTGAAAAAGATGATCACAGCACAGTACTATTGGTGACACCTTTCTTTTCCTGTAACTAATGATAATGACAAACAAGCTTAACAGAGTTAGGAATGTACAGACATACTGAAACTTCACAGGTTGAAAATTTAATTACACAGTTCATGCACTCAATGCAAAGTACAGTCCAAAACAACACTTCCAACATTAAACATACAGCATACAGTAGTTGGAAAGTGCGAGAGTTAATCCAAGGCAAGAGTTTGGTAAGCAATCCCTTTGTCAACGGGCACAGTGTGTTGGGTTTTGTTTCAGAAAAGCCAAACTGTGGCATGCATGGTGCTGTCATACTGATGACCATATAAAGGTACTGAATGTTCCTTCTGCAGCAACATTTTTCTCTGAAATATGTCATTTGAAGTTCACAGTTTTAAATTAATATTACTGTAAGGTCTAGAAGAAACACTGCCTGCATATCATGACTTTAACACTTTTAAAGACTGTATGCATTGCCATTTCATGCCAGTGTTCCATTGACTTACTGTACAGCTCCTTCCTCGAGGTCAATTATTTTCAAAACATTCTAAAGGGATTCACAGTCCCCACTCTCAGCACAAAAGGTGGTTATGAGAACATGTTTCAACACAATAAAAGTTCAGGTGAGGACATGGCAGTATCGTATAGTTGAAAAGTCTAACAATTACTTGTGCATCAGTCATGCTTCTTAATGTTCAGTACAAAATGTGGAATTTCAGAACCTATTAATCGCCATGTGCAGGATGTTCAATTCAGTGCTCCTACAGTATGATTATGACACTGGCATTGTAGTCTCTCCATGTATGTCTGCATCCTTTATGGTACATGGTGTCTGCTATACCCATATCAGTGATCTTTCTCCACCTCCAAGCTTGAGCTGTAAGCCTGTAGGCCTAAACATGGTACAGATCATGCAGGCTTAGCCACAATATGATTCACCTCCTGTAATGAAGAAAATGATAAATCTTCAAAATAACTATACAGTAAATAAAACTGCTTCAATGTCACTGACATTGATAGCATATGTATTAGCAAGAGAGCTGGGGTCTAAAATCTAAACATCAAAATACAGTATAAATAAAACGCATTGCATGTGACAGTGTTTCATTGAGAGCATGTAGCAATTCAATTTGGGTTACAATTTCCTACAAAAATAAAAAAAAGAGGAAAGGGGCTAAATAATTTACAACATATATTGACCACTAGCATTAATGGCATATACCTTAAACATACTTTGTTTTCTTTTCTTGTGTTTAAATGTAATTCATATCAATAATTACAGTAACCTACACTTAAAGGGGCACACTGAGTTGGTTCACGTAATTCATGATTTTTTATCAGACCTGTTGAGGTTTACTCATCTTGATAGTAAATGGTCAAACTAAGAGATTCTGCACATCTGACAAACAACTGAAATGGTAATGATAGGGTAATTAATGATTAAAATCATTTCTTACAAATTCGTGGTCACCAAACATTTTTTACAGTTAGGTATTAATCACATGCAACCCCTGTTCAAAGACAACCAATGAGCGAGGCTTATCCCAGCTGCATTGACAGGCTTGCAACTCCTATAACCAACAGCTGCTGTGATTGAAGGTCACAATTGTTTATAAGTGTTGTTTATTCAAAAGAGGCTGGTCTATCATAGGCTTGAACAAGCTTAGTGAACTACAAGCTCTAAAATCCATAAAAACTACAATTTTTCACATTTTTGGTCACTATAGGATATGAAACATGAGCAATGAGGCTAATTAGAAGCATTGTCATGCAATGATTCCCTTCAAACTTGTCACAGAATAATCAATATCAACTCAATGAGCCCCTTTAACCAGTGATTTACAGTATTACAGTATAATTAACACAGGCAAAGTTAGAATCACATGCCAAAATTACATAAAGGGGAGCCAAAATTCCTGTCATGAGATTCATGACACCAGACATCTTTGTTATCAAATGACTGGTGAACTGATGTTGGACTAGTCCACTTTAGAGCTACAGTAGGTAACCAAGCATTTACAGTACTGGGTTCCTGCATGCTGGTTCTGTTGTTACTGTAAATTGTAAATGGGTCATTTCGTGTCAAATCATCAGAGACTGTTGCTCGACTGACTCAAAAAATTCCGAAAACATTTGTGTGAACAGACTGTTATGAAAACAGCATATATTCTAAAAATTTTAGTGAAGGGATAGATGTATATCTTTCTGAAAAATTATCACACTTTTTTGAACTTTATCCACATTGACCTTTTGGATCCAGAAGATGAGTAATTTTGTGCAGTAGAGTGACTTTACAAGCTGATAGATAACAAATGGAAGTACCCAGAACTCTGAAATTTTGTTAATAGTTAGATGAAATATTACGGCCCATTTTCTAACCTTTTGTATTATGTGAGTACTTTCCATCTAAAGTACAGTACACAGGTACGTGTACAGTAAAACCTTTCAGAGACTTCATGACGCCATCAGAGATAATGTATCTCTGAAAATGCTTTATACCTGTATGGCACAGTTTTGTGCAGATTAAGTGGCATTTTTAGGGCGGTATTTCTTAAAAATGCACTCCAGGAAATAGGTATAAACCACATTCTGTATTCTGTACCTATCAATGCAGACCTACAATACCTATAGAGATATCGATACCTTAACTTGGCCAAATGTGTGGCGGTAATATTCAAAAAACACATTTTGGCCATTTTAGGAAGCCAAGTAACTCCACAAAACCACATTTGAAAAACTACCTATTACAGACACCTCTTTTAAAGGATTATCTGATAAGGTTAATAGGCTACGTACTGAGAAATAAAACCTCAAACTTGACAAAAATGACCAAATGTCATTTTGAGCACTGCCGATTTGCGGAATTTCAAGGAGCTTTAAATCCGTTGAGGAATTTTGCTAAAATTTCCAGACTTGGCTACAATTTTCATGACAATTTACACAGGGGACCAGTCAAGTTGCCCCTTAGTAAAGCCGGCCCCTCAGTTCAATTCAGTCGCCACCGGTAAAATTTCATCAAAAATGATTCAAGTAAATTAATAATAAACAATAAGGTAATCGTTCAGTCTATGTTCATGTACCATTTATGTGCAATAGGCCTACTTACGTATGCCTCGGTCATACTACAGTATGAACTGTACATACGTACATAGACTACGTACATATAGGGATATACAATCGCGTACTATGTCCCCATAACTACTCAGTGTACTTATGCACTCCTGCATTTTGTATGAAACTGACAGCGTTCGAGCGATATATATATACTTTTCACAGAACTGTCGCCAAATTTACACCTCTAATTCAACGTTAAGTAACATTTGGTGTAAAAGAAGTTAATGTTTTAAGTAATTAAAATTAAATTACTGCTAGGACTAATTTTTCTAAACTTCAAAGAAGAAAAAAATTGCAATTAACGTTAGATGCTAATTGGTTTCAAAATCACCGTAGGCTATGCGTAATTAGGAGGCTAAAACCTGACGTCAAATCAGCAACAAAAGTGCGTATCTAGGGACTTGATAACAGCTAATTAAAACGATTACTGTATCTTTGTATCTATTATTATTAATGCTTTTAAGAAATTTTGCCGGGAACACTTGTTAAATTGAGGGGCAACTTTGTCGGGGGGGGCGACCTTGTTAGGAGTTTGTTAAGGGGCGACTTTGCTAGGGGGCGACTTGACTGGCAACCTTAACACAAATATTTTTGAGTCAGTTGAGCAACAACAGGTTCTGCCAAATTGGGTAATTTGATGTGGAATAACCTAGAGGGGTGTAACAGTGGGCACACTATGACGTCGGTAACAGTGGGCACATTATGACGTCACAGTCCATGTTGGATGAGGGGCGCTTGCGGGATTTCAAATCTATAAGTATACGCGGGCGTGTTTTGGGGAGAATGATTTGGAATTAAAAATAAAGCATTTGAAGGGAGATCGATTCTGGACCTCGTAGGAGGCAGCACGGGCTTACGGGATTTCTCGTGATCAAAGTAGATTAGGGAATGTCGTGAATGGCTAATAGAAGATACTAATGAGGCTTCAGAGACAATAAAAATCCTTCGGAAAACAAGAAAAACGTTGATTGTTTTGTCCGATTATTTCCGAGGTTCATTCTACTTTTGATTTGAAAGATTCACCAAAGTTCCTTGATGTCTTAGACCGGCGAGGGAATCACCAGTCTCCATCAACGAGAAGTTACCTTTTCGTTACAAGGGGTACTTGACTGACCATGGTCCATGGGCCATCATATATGCCTTGATCAGTGCATGTCTTTTCAATATGTAGCCAGCTATAGGCCAACATAGGAATCTCCAGAAACATCCAAACATATAGGCCCGCTACAGTATGTCTTTGTTCAATTTGGCTTATCCCACCCACAGGCGCCCCTTACGTTGTATAGTACACAATATACTATGTATTATATAGACGGAAAGGTATGTCACAAATCTCCTTGAGTAGCTCGAACAAACGACTTACGTTTCTGGCATAATTACCCCCTTTTTCTCGCCAAATTTGCCTGAATTGAGACTTCAAGTCATAAGGTACGTCAAGGTAGTTCTTTTTCTGAATAATTTCACACGGCAAAGTCTGAAGGACGAAATTTTGATTGAGTAACAGTTTGAGGATGGTAACTGTTGATGATGTTACATTCAGCACTTCTACAATAAAATTAAATACTCCTGAAATATTGTCTAAAGTTATCTTAACTTTCAAGGTTACTTCCTAAATTTGTCAATAATGATTCGCTTTTATTATTACAAATCATGCAGATACATATAGCATTAATATATGAACGACTTTTGAACATTAAATTTCATAAAATTTGAAAACTTTTTCAAAAGTGGAAGTGCTAGCATTTTCTACTTGCATTTGTGAGAGTTGAACTATAGCTACTGTAGCTGTTCAACTGCCAAAAATGCTCATAGAAAATGCTACTATACAACATAAGGGGCACCTGTGATCCACCTAGGCTACGCCTGAACTAAAGCAGGCCTGAGTGAAATCAGACTTTAATAGCTCCTCATTAAGGAAACTGAACAGTAGGCCAAGGGCCTATGTAAAGTTTTCAATTAGCACTTAGGCCTAAGTCACTCAAGGACACAATCCAATGGTGCACCAGGCTGCTACTAGTACTACTACTACTTCTCTCAATAAACTGGCCCTAGCCTAACTGCCTAAGCCTACAGTACTACAATTACATCCTTGAGCCACCCTTCATTTACTATGTACAGTATGGCTAACACTAGGCTGCAACTACGATATGCACTTCATTGTTAGGCTAAGGGCTTCTTTCCTGCACTAAGACTTCGCCAGTATTGCACAAATTTTCATCTTCTTTTAGGTGCTGGCAAGCTATTAGCCTGTTTAAAAGAAGAAAACTCAAAATATTACTCACCAGTGTTTCTGATAGTTGTTCTAGGAGTAAGTAGTTGAGATTTGGTTTTTCCAGAGAGCTACTAGCAGGAGAGTTCAAAGTGAGACATAACTGTTTTTGTTGTGATGTAAGTATGGAACGCCAAAAGGTTCATTAATAGAACTTAGGCAAGGCAATGTCCACAAGTAGGACTACAAGACAAAAGCTTTAACTGTTGTTCTTAAATATATATGTGCTTTGTTTCACTAACTGGAATTAGAGATATGTGATCTGTGTCCTCTAGACTGCACCAAATCGCTTGGCTCACAGGGGCTTCGCCCCTGTACCCCAACAGGGGACCTATGGTTGTCCCCTGTACCAGTGGCATATTTAGGGAGCCTTTGGGCCATGGTCCCCCTCACTGATGCCAATTTTTTTAGCAGCTAAAATACGTAAATTTTTTAACACAAGTTTAACTTCAAAATTTTCAAAAATTTGCAAAGGCGAGGGGGGGGGCCCATTGGGCCATGGTCCCCCATCACTGAAACTGATTTCTTTTTAGTTCCTGAAAATACATAAAGTTTTTAACACAAATTTTACTTCAAAATGTGGCATACGTAGCCCAGATTACATGTAAGGACACGTAATTTTTCAAAAATTTTCAAAGGGAAGGGGACCACCCCTCCCCTTAGACCCTCCCCCAGGCAGGCCATCACACAACATACTGCATGCTGATCCCCTCCCATGAGAGAAATCCTGGCTGCACCACTGCCCCTTTACCCCTGGCCAGAGGCCCAAAGTGTTCACCCTAGCAAGTGCCCCCCAATAATTTTAACCCCCTGCCGCCCCTGCTTGAACTGTATTTGAAACCGTACTTAGACTTTACTTTTTATCTAGTTGACACTATATAACACGTTGTGTTGGTGTTTCATTAAATCTCGTCTAACTAACTAGCCAACCCATAACCCCCCCCCCCTCTTCTTGGATCCCTTCCCCTTGAAGCTGTCTCCAGCCAGCCTTCATTAGTGAAAACTGCCCATCTAGGGCCTTTTTGCAAGGTATTTGAACTGAAGACATGTAAAGACATTCTTAGCATCTTTCCTATTCTCGGGCCCTGCAAGGGGCCGGAGCTAGGGGGACACCCCATGACCTGTTTTATCTGAGATTGGTGTAACCATTGTATGATACTGCAGTGTTTGTGTGTCATTAAACCTTCTCTAACACTTGAAATCACATAACAGACAATGGGCCTCTCACTTCCTACTGGATTCAGCATGGACCTGTAGTGTTCACCCCATTGCATTCAATTAATAGTGGCCTTTTCATTACCAACCCCATACCAATAAATGACACAGGCTGCATGCATTTCCAGCTTTTTATTAAATTAAACATCTAATGGGGTTCATTTAATTCCTATTAGATTCAATGGGGCTGCAGTATTTATCCCCCATTGGATTCCATTGGGACTAACCAGGACTCAATGGGAACCTGTTGATCTCAATAGGACCCGACTGATTTCAATGGGACCCACAACATGTCCCATTGAATCTAATGGGTCTCATTCAAACCCATTGCTCCCAATTATTACCCATTGTGCCCAGTTGGAACCACCCAATGGGATCTTATGGGTTACCCATTAAATTCATGGAGTCCCATTGAATCCAGTTATGCCCCATTCAAACCCATTAGGTCCCATTGGAAGTTCCTATGGGAATCAATGGGTTTCAATGGGAATTTTCTCCTGGGTAGAGGCCTAGTCTAAGGACCAAAGCTGCATACTGTTCCCGTGCTGTTTGCCATACACATGTCGCCCCAAACACTTTTACTTACAGCTGCTGCAAGTAAGAATACAGTCTATTTAGACCGACTTCACAAAGTGCAGAGTTAGAGTGCATCTTCATGCAAGAATTCTTCAGTAATGCACGATGTACAAGAAAATGATGGTACCATCATAATACATAAAGCTAAGCACGCGGTTTTCGGGGAAGACTAGTGGCTTGTAACTCACATGTACTTTTGACTAGATCGAATGTTAAGAGTTTCAAAACTTTGAGATAGGCCTAACAAATATTCCACTGTATGTTGATCTGGCATAAACCTGTTTGTTCTAATATGTTCATGTACGACTGATCACTTAAAAACTTCCATTAGACAACTTTAGTGTAACCCAGTCAACATGTTTGATTTACTACGGATTTTCTTTACAGTGTCCGTATTTGCTATTTTTCCCACTCCAGTTGCATGATAATATTTACATGCTCAAAGACAGATACTCATCATCCCAGACAGGTCCAATTCTCCCAACTAGGTTACTTCTAGCCACGCCCACACCTGTCTGTAACTTCTCCTTATGCAGACACATGCCTAGTTTATTGCTTAAGGCGATATCCTAGTGAGCATACGAGGCCCTAATGTGTAATTGAAGCAATCTCTGTGCACAGCCGCGTAGACGGGGGGGGGGGGGGACGAAGGGGGCAATTTTGGTATTTTTTATGATGATTTTTTTTTTTTA
>JAIZAY010001128.1:0-20895 GCA_029531755.1 Holothuria leucospilota | reverse complement strand
TAATTTCGGGGGATCCCTTTCCCCATTTAAAGTAATGAACTAAAGGTTTTGACTTTCTGCTACTTGGTGAAAACAACTTTACGTCACGTGAAATGGGTCATATTTTCTGATACAGCTCTCCCCTCCAGATGCATATGCGCAGTCACTACTATCAGAGTTCTTGTCACACTTCTGGCAAACAAGGCAGTTTCACATTTCCTTTCTCTTTTCGTTGCTGTTCTTCTGAGATAATGTAATGATGCGGAGGTTTTCAATGTAGGCTACGATATTATGAAGATAGGGCCTAAGTAAAGTTCAGACTTTCGGTCGGTACAGAATAAAGACTTAATATTCGTGATAATTGATCATAAAAAGGCTCACAATTTAACGCGTGTCTTTTCTAATCCCATGTATGGGAGAATTTAATCTACGGTGATTTTGTGCTTCAAATTTTATTTTGCATGAGATCTTTTGTGTATCTTCGAATCTTTAGTATAGACCCTATGCATATGACGTCACAGAGCAGAAAGTGCTCCCTCGTTTGGAGGTAAGCGCGAAGTCTACTACACGCGCGTACGAAGTGTACTGCCGTGCCATGTGCTTGATTGTTTTGCCTCCAAAATGACGTCGCATGACGTCAATGCATACTAGGTCTATTGGGGATGGACCTTCGTTTAAAGATTATTCACTCTATGATATGGTAATTGAAGGGAGAAAATAAAGGTGCTTATTGGTAAAAAGCTTTTGTGCAGTTTTGTATGGTTCCTCTTTACGAAATAGATAAGAAGTGAGTGTGTATAGTAATCATATTTTTCAAGTTTTATTTACTTTTTAAACATTGCAGACCGTGGTTGGTACGTTGTCTAACGGTGCTGCTTACTCTCCCATTAGGGTGAAACTTTGCTACATTTGGGTAAAATATGTATGAGAAGGCCATCGTGGGGTGCCATGTTTCCTCAGTGTCATAATTTGAAATCACACTTTAATGGTTACATTGATAAGTGGTTACATCGCCGAATTTTTGGAAAATGCCAATCATTCATGCTGAGTGTGTACGTCTGAACGTTCTCTGGATTTCCGCAAAATTATGAGCAAATTACTAGGGCACAAAATTCAGTAATACTTATGTGAATCTAACTTAGATAGAATAACATTGTGTTCCGGTACCTCTTCATATTCAAGGCTATACTCAGCGATTGCTAAGAGGGAGAACCGAGTGTATCATCAGCACGAAACGTTAGCAACACCTCCTGAAGCCCATGCCAGTGGCCCTAAGTTCGGCTTTTAGCAGTGTCCACGGCAGAACCGGATTTACCTTTAGGGGACCCGTAACTTATCATATCAGAGGACCCTTTCAGTGTCATTTGTTGTGGCATTATTTCTGGGAAGGGCAAACACGTGACACAGTCTAAGAGAAGCGCTAACATCAGTTGATGTGTTGCCTACAAAGAAATTTGGGGCAAAAATGCCGATCCCGGCTTATCGCCGGAAGTGCCACTTCCCAGGGGTTTCAATTTGCATAACTTGACTTTTCTATTTAGGACTTTTTACCTCCTCCTCCCCCTAAGGAGGGGCAACTCGGACACATTTATTACGTAAATTATTATGTAGGGGAGAAATAGACTTTAAAGTTAATTTTTTATCCCTGCTATATTAATTTTAATTATCTGTTAAACAGGAAATCCAAGATGATATATGCACATGACATCGGTGTAGAAATGCATGAACGGTGGTTTGGGCAAGTCCCAATTGCAATTACCTGCTAATTACAATTACTAGCGGGTAAACCTGTGGGCGGTATAGTATTTGGTACATTTATAACCAGATACAAAAGCGCGATTGGGCATTCTGATGATATCCGGAGCCTATGATTCATAGCCTATATGCTCAAGAAATTCCGTACCGGGAATTTAACCTTTTGTCATGTTAGTACAAAAAGTTGGAAATGAAATGTGTGACTACTTAAAACAAACAGAATACATTTCAGTCTATGAGCTAAGAGGTTCGGTCTGAGGGGGGAGAGAATGATACTAGTGGAGATTTGTAGCAATTAGTTAACGCCTAATGCATCTACAGCACTACGCCAGTGCTTCTCAACCTTTCCTTGGCAATTTCCTTCTTGATTGGAAACTGCTTTTTCCCATTCTTTTCCACAATAATTTTATTGAAGCTTACCATGCATTTTTTCAATCAGTTTCTTTCCCATGCTAAATTGAAGGCGACAGTTTAATGCACTTAAAGGTGATCAGTCGTCTTGAAATATTCTTTGTGACGTCAGCCTTTTCTTGACATGTTTCTGCAGTCGTCACTGTTCAAGGATACACCGTACAAGTAGCTATGATGACATCGGTATAGCTAGTAGGTATACAGCTACAAGCCGTCTCTTCTTGCTTACCGATTAGCTATACCATGCTTGTACGGTGTATCCTTGAACAGTGACGACTGTCAAGAAAAGGCTGACGTCACAAAGAATATTTCAAGACGACTGATCACCTTTAATGTTCATGTTGGTTGCGGATCCACGTTTTTGAAAAAAATCTTTGGGGTTAGTGGCTCACTATGTGAGAGCGACGTTTAAAGGCCAAGAAGCCCCGAAGGAGGCCCAGGGGTCTTTCCAGCTAAATGTTGAAATAAAACACTGCTTGAATCTTGAGATTTGCAATCACGATAACTACAAAAAGAATCATTTTATGAAATCCAGTATCATTTTCAAGGTGACCACCCTTCAACAAAACGTGTGCAGGCCCATCGTTCAAAAAGGCAGGGGCGTGGCTGCAAGGGAACTTTTTTTGCCCCTAGAAAGTTATGAGAACAAAAATTACTACTGTGTAACATGTCTTAACATATCTCACACCTTCAAAAAATCTCGCCCCTTGGAAGCTCTCCCTTCCGAACGACACCTTGTGTCTACCTACCGGCATGGACTCTGCGATAAGCATGCCAGTGTATCAAACACTGTTCAAAATGGCAAAGACGGAAGCTGTTAGATGTGCATTTCTTGCTTGTGGAAATTCATGTAAGTACTCAGAAAGCATTCCATATGTTCATTCCACTGTTAATTATTTCAAAGTGTCAAGTGACAAGCCATTGCTCGAAAGATCACGTGCTGTCAATATGGACAAGACAAAACTGACTTGGCTGTTCATCCATCGGAATCCTGAACGAGATTCTTATACAATCACACTCATCCCCATTTCTCCTTCTCAATTGACCCATATTTTTTTGGAGGGAGCCGACTGAAAAGTATTGATCTAAGCAAAGCGACGTCATGTTTAACTTTCCTTTTGTGGACTAGATTAGAATCGGCTGCGAGTTTGAATCCAGCTGCAGCCGCCCATTCCGGGCAAACTGCGATAAAGGAACCTCCCATTCTGGTCCAATTTCAACTTCCAGTGAATAATGGACTAGGGTATGGAATGGAGTCCGAGTCC
Organism: Holothuria leucospilota; assembly: GCA_029531755.1. Classification (NCBI taxonomy): domain Eukaryota; kingdom Metazoa; phylum Echinodermata; class Holothuroidea; order Aspidochirotida; family Holothuriidae; genus Holothuria; species Holothuria leucospilota. The sequence continues at coordinate 17,485 of JAIZAY010001128.1, read as the reverse complement.
GGACTCGGGCTTTACATCTCTGGATTTCAATGCTTTCAAGGGCAGGCGCGGATCCAAGGGGGGGGGGCTTTCCCCACCTTAGCTCCCCGTTTTCCGCCACATCAACAATAAAAAGTACGCTAAAATTAGCATAATGCTAATCTAGGACAATATTTAAGGGGGCTTTCAGTCCCCCCCCCCCTTTTGAAACGTCTGGATCGCGCCCGAAGGGAATGACCTTTAAATGACCTTGATCTCCAGGAAATAGATGAGGGTTTCTAGGTGAAAATTGTTGAAGAAAACATCAAACGATGCAATATGACTGGAACACCCAAGGCAAACCAGCCCTGCAGTATTGACCCTTGATATACTTTGAGTCCCTCCTCTTTAAAGTCTTCTGAGTGATCATTTGGACATGGACACTATGTTGCATGTCGAATAGTGATAGCGAACAAGAAAGAACTAAACTGATCATTCACATGAGCTAGTGAAAAGACCCTGCATATGAAATGGGAAGTCATTAGTAAACTGTTACTTACATTATCCACATAGAGAACTAGCACGAAGAGCAGGCCAAATTAAATCCTTACTTCATGCAAAGAAACCAATTAGTCATTAGCATTCTCACAAAGAACACTGAAGAACCAGCTAAAAAAAAATAAAATAAATCCTTAACTTATTACAACAAACCCTCGGCGCCCTTAAGCCCATGAAGCTCCACTTATTCGATTCAAGCTCTTTTGTCTATACGCTCATCCAACAGATCCAGCTCCGCGATAACGATCAAGCTCACATCAAGGTCCGAGATGAAACTCACATCAAGCGCACTCAAGCTCCGATGGGGGGGGGGGGAGTCAAAAGCTCAAAATGAAGCTCTGAGGGGGTTGTCGTCCGTTATATACTACTTATCCAGGATTTTGCAGTAGGTGAGGGGGTGCAACTGAATGGTCGGTTGGAGTAAGGGCAGTGGTGGCAGAACATCTTGGTAAGTCGGGGCCAAAATGTATATGTGTAGCGTGCACGGCGAGCACAAAGCACAAAAATCCCATAACGGGTTGGTTTTAGGGTCTCATCAAATGGTTGGGTCCCATCAAATGGATGGGTCCAGGGGTGCAAAGACTGGGTGGGAGTCCGAGATATTTTAGTGTTTCAGATGCTTCAGGGAGAATATTTCAACGGCTATCTTTATTAAAGATGCGATTCTCTTATATTTTTGAATATTTGGACTTACAGAAAAGCTATAGTATACTCATTTATATATATATATATATATATATATATATATATATATATATATATATATATATTCAAGATCGAATGTACTACTATTTACCTTTCGACCTGCACATTCTAACTTCGATCTACCAACCTCGACCTACCATATAATATATATATATATATATATATATATATATATATATATATTTTCTCTAATTCGGCACTTAGGGGGAAAGTTTGTTGTGAAAAGTCGACCTTAAGGGGAAAAAATTTTTCGGGTGAAATATAAGTTTCGCCTTAACGTTTCCACACACTTTTTCTATAGGAATACGTAAACTTACAAGGGCGCCCTCTTAGATTTACAAACTAGATGCCATTACTTCAAAGTTGTCAAATTTACGGACACCAAGCTGTTAACACAAACGGATGGCTGCCCATTGAAATAACGTTAATTATATGTTTAGACGTTAGGGCGAATTTATTTCTTATGTATTTTATTATCTTTTTTTCGCCCTATGTACAAGCAGATATAACAATTTCCCCTTAAGGTGGGAATTAGTGTTATATATATATATATATATATATATATATATATATATATATAAAAATATATATAAAATTATATATATATAAAATTATATATATATAAATATATATATATATATATATATAAATATATATATATATATATATATATATATATAAGGTCAAAGTACTGCGTAGCACTTATGAAGTAGGTAGATAAAAATGAAGTAGTAAATAGTGCTAAAAGTTTGTGAAAAATTCCACGACGTTTCGGGTTTAAACCCTTCATCAGGTGGCAAAAATGCAAATGATCGTTGACACGGCCAAACGTACAATTTAAAAAATACACAATAAAATTGGGCACGGTAAAACTCGGCTAGGAAAACAGACAGTGTTAAGTGGTTACCACAAGTCAAAACAATGCAGGAATTGCTGCGTTATAACAGTTCAAGTCTAACGTTCAGACCATGTGGGGACAGGGTTCCAAGTTTCATGATTAGGCAGTTTTCGGCAGCTATAGCGGTCATGATCGGAACCTCGACACGAGATGGCCGCCGAAACCATCAAGTCACGGATCGAGCATGTTGGCGGGGGATTGAAGTGTGTGGCTACCGGGAACCCTGGGAGGTTCTGTTTGATTGACCTCAGGTGCTCGGTGACTCGGTCAGCAAGACGACGTTTTGTTTCTCCCACGAGTATATTACAGCGTTTACATACGAGAACGTAAACAACATTGGCTGAAGTACAGGTAAAATGCTGATGAACGTTAAACCGGTTGTTGTTGGGACCTACAATGGAAAGGTTTCTGTCATAACTAACCACCGGGCAAGTATTGCATCTCCCACGGTTGCAAGGAAAAGTTCCTGGGGTGTTAGGCACTACTGCTTGAGGTTGAGAGGCACGGACCAAGTGCTTAGATATGTTCTTTCAATTCTGAATGCTGTGATGGGGGGTTCAGGGAAATGGTCACGGGGGGATGGGTCATGACGGAGGGTCTCTACATTCCTGTAAATGGCACGTACAATGGGAGTTACAGATGGGTGAAAGGATAGGACCAACGGGATACGTCTGGTGGGTGTATGGTCAGTTTTGGGGGCAAGGGCAGAGGCTCTATCCATTCCTTGTATGCGTTTCAGGGCATTACAGAGCACTCTTTGTGGATACTGGCGTTGTTCAAAGAAAGAAATAATCTGCTTGGAAACTTTAGCGAAATCCTGGTCGTCGGAACAAATCCGTCTGGCCCGTAAAAGTTGTGAAAAAGGAATCGAATTGGTACAAGATCTGGGGTGGTTGGAAGGGTACATGAAGTAGTTGTGAGAGTCAGTGGACTTAAAGTGGAGATTGGACTTGATTTTACGGTCGGAGATGGATAGTTCCGTGTCTAAAAACACTACTGAGGAGTTGGAAATACAGTGAGTGAATTTCAAAAACGGGCAGAACGTTTCAGGAAAGTTAATGAACTTTTCCAAATCGTTTCGAGGACCCACTTCGACCCCAACAATATCGTCAATATACCTTTTATAAAGTATGGGCTTGATCCCGGTGTATCGAGAGAACATCTGCTGACTGGAGTTTTGAATCCAGAGTACTTCATGTTTATTATTGTGTTAATAACTTTTTGTGAGAAGAGCGGGCCGAAATTTTGCACAAGGAATTCATTGACCATGGTAAAAATTACACGCAGAGCAGAACTGACATAATATTGTCAGTTTTCTAACCATATGCCTTCCACCATGACCATTTGGAACTGAAAACCTTCAGGAAGAGAAGAGCGAATAAATCTCTTTTTTGCAATCTGTGTTCCTCCAAAATCACATCCGACCAAACACAAGGGAGACATTTACCGTTGAATAAACCGATAGGTTTAGACTTCTGTTGAAGAAACATGGAGAAGCAGGTCAAGGGGCCCACATTTTTTTATCAGATAACGCAGATATGTGACAGAAGACAATACAAGTCCATTGTTCGTTCTTAAAAATGACCTCACGTCACTCCCCTACAGACCTTTTGTAACTAGGGATCATTATAAATTCTGTTCGACAATAGCTTGGGACATGCCACCCACGCCCCATGCTGGCGCCAATGCATGTTCATATGTAGGAAAACTTTATAGTGCGATCGAATTTCCAAATGAGGGAACAGAAATGCCTCTGTGTCCCCACCTGCCTAAGGGCCTAAATGTCATGCCGTATTGAACTCGTCGTGGGGTAGGATTTTATGTCACTTTCTAACGCCCAAGGCCATCTCCATCACATGTATCACATGTCACAGGGGCGGATCCAGGATTTTGAGAAGGGGGGGGGCGCACACATCGTCAGGAAGGCCGACGAGCAAACATTTTGAAGACCCCCTTTTTTGTTTGCTTTTTCGCATCTGGGAAGCATATTTTCCATATCTATTTGCTCATTTTTCATATCGCTGGTGAAAAAATCATTGGTCATCGAAAGGGGGGGGGGGGCGTACGCCGGGTGCGCCTCCTTCTGGATCCGCGCCTGTGTCATGATCTGGACAATGGCAATGTCCAGCCTTGAGGCAATTGGTGTAATAGAGAAGTGGAAAGAGGTTTTTAGTAGTTTTAAGGAGACCAATACCTCACGGTCATGGTTTTGAAAGATGGGTGCATGGTTCGAAAATTTCACCGCTTTGCATGATATGCACATGATGCACAGTACACCAAACGTAAAGTGCGAGTACAAATTCTCGAGAACGGGTATGAGTAAAAGGCCTGGAGTACTAGAATGAGTTCGAGTACACAGCCATGAGTACGAGAACGAGGACCTGATTTTCAAACTCTGAGAACGAGTACGATTACAATGCCATGAGTACTAGTACGAGTGCTAGTGTGAGTACGGAAAAATCACACGAGTACTAGCATGAGTAACTTTCTGAGTACATGTATAGAATTTCAGGCTGGGGTATTAATACAGTAACATAAAATTGTCTTTGGGGTAGCTGTTTGTATATTTGAAATCCTATTACAAATAAATGTTGATGACGATGATGACGATGACGATGACGACGACGACGATGACGATGACGACGGTGACGGTGACGGTGACGGTGACGATGACGATGACGATGACGATGACGATGACGATGACGATGACGATGACGATGACGATGATGATGATGATATAATAATAGCAATTTAGTATGCGCCTGTGTCTTCAGATGACGCTTATGGCGCTTCCACTGTCACAACTAGAGTTTAATGTCCAAGAAAGGGTGGGTTTTTAGTTTTTTTTTTCTTGAAAGAACCGAAAGAAGTTACAGAACGAACAGATGAAGGAAATTTGTTTCAGATTTTGGCATCAGCAAAAAAGAAAGACCTTCTTCCCCAGGCGCGGATCCAAGGGGGGGGGGTCTTTCCCGGGCTCAGCCCCCCTTTTTCGACACATCAACAATAACAAATACGCAAAAATTAGCATAATATTAATCTAGGAGAATATTCAAGGGGGCTTTCAGCCCCCCCCCCCTTTTCGAAATGTCTAGATCCGCGCCTGTTCCCAACTTATTGCTAGAAACGTGCTCCTGACGAAAACCGTTAGTTGAAGATCTGAGACCTTCACCGATGGAATACGTAGTCAATAGTTGATGCAGACAGGCTGGTCTTGAATTATAAGCTAAAGGTTTATGTGTAAAAAGTGACAGTTTGAAGAGAATTCGTCTCTCAACAGGAAGCCGGTGCAATTTTCTTAAAACTGGAGTACCGTATATGAGAAGATGGGACAGTTCTACACACTAACGTTGCCGCAATGTTCTGAATGCGCTGAAGACGGTTAATGTGAGTTTTGGAGTTCCCATAAAGTAAAGAATTTCCCATATCTAACTTTGATGAAACAAACGCACGAACCATTGCTATTGCTGTCGCTTTGTCAATGTGGTTGTGTATGCGACCAAAGTTCCTCAGAGAAATACATGCAGCTTAATTTGCATACAGCTGTGACTTGGTGTTCCATGGATAGAGAAGGATCTAATACAACTCCAAGCATGGAGCTACTACTTGGACAGCTCCATGCTCCAAGATTTCTCAGGTGGGAGGATTGTAAAACTTTTATGTCACCACCTTGGATGTAAGGAACATGTAGTTTGCATCTTTGGCTTGGACCTGAAGTCGAGTCCAAGTCCAGCCTTTTTCTTCATCATATTCATAATCCTTCCAAAAGCAATGGCATTTGCCATGAAATAAAGCCTGTAGTTTTCTTTGATGTAGTAGGTCTACTGTACTGTAGGTTATGAGGACTTGTACCATGAAAAGATCTTAGGTTTAGAAAGATTTATTAGGTCACTCTTTATCAGCATCTTTACAACCACTTAATTTGGTCTGTGATACAGTATGTGAGGGCATCAGAAACCAATTGCGTGCATGTGCAAACAACTATGCTGACTCTTAAATTTATGTGTGTAAGTGTGTATGTGTCTGTCTTTTTGTGGAAATAGGGTGAGAAAGGCGAAGTTGTTGGTATCTGGAAGTATGTTTTCAGTGTTCTCCACAAGGGGTTTTAGGGGGCGGCCCGCTCCCGAGTGGGAATTGCCGCCCTAAAATAGCGACCGCCCCTAAAAATCCAACCCCCTACAAAGCTCCGCTCCACCCCGCCCCGCCTCCAAAAAAAGTTGACAATAGGCTACTGCTTTTTGTCAAATGAAGGCCGATCAGCACATATTTATTAAAAAATGAAGTGATAAATTTGTAAAATGATATCCATGAGTACTGGGTAGGATCTGTCAACTTGAAAAAACTAGTCAGCGGGGTCCCTCACATAACAAAGTGCTTGTCCATCGCCTGTGCTCTCTGCGCTTGACCGCCTCTCTTGAAAATCTGTGGAGAACACTGATTTTTGTAGTTTTCTTTGGGGGACCGTAGATTAGATGGATTAGCAAAGGCATGATTAAATCCAATAGTAGGTCCTGATTACTACAGCACGCTCCTCTTACACACATTGTGTTACCTGGGTTAGGCCTATGGAGGATATCATAAACTACAGTGTTTATGGTACTGTTGTGAACACATGTAATTGATCAGTTTCTTACTATAATTTCATTCAGTTTGACATGAGGTTTTTCTACTTTGTTTGGTCAGTTTGTCGTAGCATATTGAGCTTAGTGCTAGCAGGGAGCTTTCAAAGCCAAGTACCGGAAAATTTTACAATTTTGGACTTGGACTCGGACTTGGACTCGAGAACACTGGACTTGGACTTGGACTCGAGCCCTCGGACTTGGACTTGGACTGGGACTTTACCTTATGGACTTGGACTCGGACTTGGACTCGAGCTTGGTGGACTTGACTACAGCCCTGATACTTTTTATGATTATCCAAACAAAATGAGTTCATATCAAAGGTAAACTATTAAGTACTTATTCTGTATGAACTGAACGATTTTGTAACAAAAATATCATCACATCCAGTGGCGGAGCGTCCATAGAGTCAGAGGGGTGGTCGCCCCCCCCCCCCCCGACATACTCAAATCGCCTGTCGGTGCCCTTTTTAGGTTTTTACAGTACCTTACTCTTGCACCGTCATTGGCGTTGCTTCTTAATACCATGATTTAATTGTGTTATTTTTAGGCCCAGATAATAAAATGCCCAAACAGCCGCTATTATCTGAACTACCGTATATTTTAATGAAAAGGACCATCGTCTAGCTATGACCTGGGAGGTTGGTTAAGCCCAAACTTGTCTACATGCCATATACGCACTAATGCACGGTGGAGCTTTGCTTAGGTCATCATTGTTTCCCACCCGAGCGTGTTAATAAAATACATGGAGTGACCTTTAATTTACCCACGGTCCCAAGAAAGATGTTGAGGAGGGCACCAAAATAGCCCTTCTCCCTTCCGGGATGATTGTCAACGTGAACAATAAAAAGCAGTAGATCCCATATAGCTCCCATAAACTGTTTCTCCAAACATTTGAAAAGAGCCTCCTGGTTGAAATAAATCAAACCTGTTAGTGGGAATGACTTTAGAGTTTGCAGGCACACTCATAACATGAAAACGCGCAGGACATTTTAATGTATTAGATATGCTACTGCCTTCGATACCTAAATCACACATAAAGTGGCTAGTATTTAGCTCTTCAACCATGCATGCTGCTATATACTTATACCGATAATACTGGACTCATATCTGATGGGCAACTTTTTTTTGGAGTCCTTCAAGTGACCATTTTCAAGGGTGCATGGGCATGATAGCAGGCTTGCTTACTCCGTAAATGCAGAGTGGTCATAATGTTATGTTATAGAAATGCTTCTTTCTGTACTTTCTTGATTCTCAAACGCACATGTAATAAATTTTTCTTTCATTTGTCATGAAGAAAATACTCTAGAGAGCCAGCAGACCTTCTGTCTTGGTTATTTCTAACAATGTACTTGGTTACTGGCTATTGCAAAGCCGGCGGTCACGTAGCCTAATGATATCTACGATTTCATGAAAACGTATGGTTCTTTGTATTCTTACCTTGATTTTCAAATGCCAAAAATGAACATCTAATAGTGATTAATTTCCCAGATTGTGTCCTCTCCTTTAATGGTTACTACTTTTGACTCCAGCAGATTTGATATTTATCATCACAACGTGCTCGAGACCCTTTCTACCTAAAATCCTGAATCTGGAACTGAAAAACATGAACATCAAGTGAACTTTAATAGTCGCCTTTATACTAGCATATGTGAAAGGAAGGGATTGAAAATGGAAACATGTTTTAATGAAATACTTGGGAGAGGGAATTTCATTTCATTTGTTTCATCACATTACATATAAACATATGATGTGAAAGGAAGTCATCCAGAAAGCCACGACTGGATTAACAAGGTGGAATGGGAAGAGTTGTCTAACATAAAAAAGGTTGAAAAGCCATTACTTAGCTTGAGGCATATTTTCTTACTTTAAAGAGGCCCTAGGTCATTCTCCCCCCCCCCCCCGGGGCGTAGCGAAGGTGTTTTCTTTGGGGGGGTGTAGAGACTATGTTTTGCTGACAGATCTGGTAATGCGTAGCACGAAAACGAGCTTTAGCGGGTGGGGTCCAGGGGCCCGCCTTAGAGCCCATGGTGGGGTCTAGGGGCAAAGCCTCGCCGGAGGGGGCAGGGGGCGAAGCCCCCGGAAACTCCGAGGTTTAAACATATCTCTGGGTGAAAAATTAAGTCTCAGGATGGATATATTTTTGTTTATAATGCATCATCAAATGCAAAGATTCCCCATAATTTAGATATATTAGGCTATTCCTCTCGTCAAGCCGCTACAGTTTTATGCGGTTGGGATCCAGAGGTCCGCCAGTGTTTCAGCTAAGACGTTTTCTCAATGCTACATTTACTGATCTGTGGCCTGGGAGAGGGGTCTAAGGGGAGGGGGATGTCCCCCTCCCCTTTTGAAATTTTTGGAATTTGAAAGGTGCCTAGATTGCAAATGGTGCAATATTTGAGTGGATTTCTGCCCTAATGAGGAACGTCAAAATTTACACCCGGGTAGAATTTGCTTGTCAGATTTTTATTGTGCGACATTTGTCGCCGTTTATGCAACATTGTCGCACAAATATAGGCTAAAACACTGGGTCCGCCTTAAGACAACTGGTGGGGGTCCAGGGGGCGAAGCTCCCGGTCGCTCTGAGGTTTTAGCATAATCTCTGGGTAAAAAACTAAGTCTCATGCAGGGTAAGTATGTTTTGGTTCATAATACATTATCCAATGCAAAGATTCCGGATAATTTTAATGTGTTAGGTTATTCGTCCCGACATGCCACTATACTTGAGAAGCTGGACCTGTCGTTCAGAACTGGAACACTATGCGTCCAGCATTTGAACACTAGACGCGTCAGGCGTTCAAATACGGTAAGTGTTTAAATAGGCGTCCGGCGTTCCAAAAGGGAGAGAAAGTGTTCAGAATCTTAACACAAGCGTTCAAAATATGCTTTGAACGCCAGGACGGGTTCTGTATCTGTTTCATTTTCGTGTTCAAAAGTTAAAAGCCTGAGACTGCAGTGAAGGGAAGACACACGCGGCACGCATTATTCTTTTCCCAGGACGCATTATTTTTTCCCAGGATGTTTGTGGGTAAACCGGATCCTCGTGAGTTTCCAAAATGTGTTTGAAGTTAAGGTTAGGGTTTAGAGAACGGGCCAAGGATGCTCTCTCCATGGGTAATAGGGTGCTGCCCATGGTGATGATAAAAGTGAGGAATAGTGTGCAGAACGTGGTTTTTCAAGAATGTCATATGACCCGAAATAGCAGTGGGCCTATATGGAAGCCTTTAATTCTCTCAGAGGTGACGCCAGGATTTGCCCGACGGGGAGGCCAACAACCCAAAACCTCAACGAGGCCGATAGAGTGCCGAAACGATGTTTGAAGGAAAAATTTTGCGCAAGAAGCGCGCCTAAAATTTTGGGCTCTATTTCGAGCAAATTTTACCATGGAAAATTTGAAAAAAATTGGGTTTTTAGAAAAGAAAATTGGAAAATCTGGGGGGTTTATTGAAGAATTTGCCCTAATTTAGACCAAAATTAAGTAAATCGTAGGGGCCCCTACCTGGCGCTACCTCTGATTGCCTTTCTTTCTCCGAATTGCCGACGGACTCAGTCACTTGTCCAATTGCACCGACGGCCGTTGATAGTGTTACGGCCGTATGGCAAGCCGTTTTACTTTTTATTCGATATTTGATGATATCAACAATTAATTGGTGATATCAGCAATTAATTGTTGATATCAAGAAATAATTGCTGATATCACCAAATTATTTGGTGATATCAGCAAATAATTGGTGATATCAACAATTATTTGCTGATATCTGCAATTAATTGTTGATATCAGCAATTCATTTGCTGATATCACCAATTCATATGCTGATATCATCAATTATTTGCTGATATCACCAATTATTTGTTGATATCAGCAAATAATTGCTGATATCAACAAATATTTGGTGATATCAGCAAATGAATTGGTGATATCAGCATATGAATTGGTGATATCATCAAATGAATTGGTGATATCAACAATTAATTGCTGATATCACCAATTATTTGCTGATATCACCAATTATTTGCAGATATCACCAAATGGGACATATCACTAATTCATTTGCTGATATCAACAAATCATTTGCTGATATCAACAAATCATTTGCTGATATCAACAAATCAATTGTTGATATCAGCAATTGATTTAATGATATCAACAAATGACCACCACATATCACTAATTCATGCAATTGTTGATATCAGCAATTCATTTGCTGATATCAGTAATTCAACCGTGACGAGAGGGAAAACACGCACCATGTACGTTAAGCTCGTGTAGACTGTATACAGAACCTAGCACTATCACATGCAGTACACCACTGTATACTGGCAATGATTCACGTTGGCTGAGTGATCGTTCCTAAATGCGGTAGCTGAAGAAGCACAGGTCGTTTTAGACAAAATTTCACCGGTTTTGGGCAAAGTAAAGAGGCTCTTAATAACCGATAACGAATTATTTTTGGAGAGTCGGCCAACGCAATTTAAATGTTACTTGCTTCTCCATCTTTGATATGAGACAGTTCTGATTCAGGGGCGTCCCTCAGGATCGATGAGTGGGGGTACTGAACATTTTTCCCGACAAAAAGGGAATTAAATTCCCGACAAAAACGTCCCAAATGCCTGTGTCAAGAAAGGTTACTTAATTAGCAGTTGGGTTGCCAGAATTTTTCTCACGGGGGACGGGTGGGGACATGCAGTGTGTCGTGTGATCGCCGGCCTGGGGAGGGGTCTAAGGGGAGGGGACACTAAGGGGAGGGTGCCCTTCCCTTTTGATTTTTTATTTTGAAAAATTAGGTGCCATTATATGCCATCTGGTGATACATATGCTACCTTTTGAAGTAAACTTTGGGTTAAAAAACGTATTATAAGAACTAAAAAATATTTGGCATCAGTGAAGGAACGTGGCCCAGTGTCAACCTTGAATACGCCACTGCTCATAACCCTCTTTGAAGTTAAATGAAAATTTTAAATACAACCGGTGGACAAGAAAGGCAAAAAATTAACTGTGTAAATGACATTAAATACGCACTAAACAGACCAGGAAATCTGAGTCTTTTCAAAAGAGCTTAATTCGGTCTAACCCAGGTCTAGTTCTTTAATATGCATCGGGGTTGTAGGTGAGGAGGGCGGTAAAGTTTCTGTGGAATTTCGCAATAACTATAATTTGTTCGATGTAAAGTAATGAAAGCACAAATAAGAGAAGATGATTGCGCGCCGAAAATTTGGTTGTTTGCAGTTTGCCTTCATTTTACATAGCAATTATATATGCACAAATATTACTGAACACGCCCTCAATAAACCTTAAACTTAATTGCAGCCTGCGATTTGGTTTCATAATTGCCACGACCGACTTACTGCAATTCGATTTCTTTATGACGCAGCAGTCTGAGGGTCGGGAAACTAAAATTACAATTACAATTAATAATTCGACAACTGGTGCACATGAAAGATGTGTGTGAAGCGCGCTGGAAAAAAGAATTTTAAAGACCATTCGATAATGTTTTTAGGCATTGCACCTACAGAAGGAGTCAGACGGAGTGCAAACTTCTTTTGCAATCGTCGGAATACAAATTATACGCACTTCCAAGTTTACAGCAAACGCGAACGCTCCCGACTTCATGATTTTAGTAACATTAGCGTTAACTTTGGTTCAGGGTGCCGAGGGCAAGAATGAGTTAGGTGCCCCTGACCGTAATTACACGTGTGCATGGTGCTGGTACAGACAGACAGTGAATTAAATTTTGAAAGTCACTGGCACCTACAAATGATACTTACCTTTTCAATTGGTGGCGCACCCAGGATTTCTCTCAAGGGGGGGGGGGGGGCATGCAAGAGGCCTATGTTATGTGATCGTCGGCCTGGGGAAGGGGTCTGAGGGGAGGGATGTCTCCCTCCCTTGAAAATATTCGAAAATTTAGACGTCCTTGCATGCAATCTGGCGCCACATATGCTACATTTTGAAATAAAAGTTCTATTTAAAAATTTACGTATTTTTAGGAACTAAAAAAATGGCGTAAGTGAGGGGGGCATGGCCCAATAGACCCCCTGTGGACGCCACTGCTTCCAATCAATTTTATTTATGTTCCAGACTAGCACAAAATAACTGCATCCGTCTATTTTGTCTCTCAAAACGTTGATGTACCATTCGTGTCATCCAATCAGATTGCGTATCTCAAGGTATTCTCTTGCATGTCTTTACATCGGGCTGGTAAGCTAAAGGTTAATACACCGTGACCCTATAACCACTATAGCACAAACACCTCTTGCCAACATCGGCAGTACCAGTGGCGGCCGAACCGGGCTTTTGGGGATCAGCCCCCATGAAAAAAGTGGAGGGGCTAAATCATGTTTAGCGCCCCCCTTTAATATTTGCCAAGTGCTCCAAGAAGTGGGAACCACGGAGAAATTTCTATTGGGTGTTGAACATATTCTTGATCGGTTTATGTGTGTTTTGACCCTCAAGAGGACAAGCTTTCCAACGAGAACCCAGACTTTTAAGCGCGCTACGCGCGCTGTAGTGTCAGTTCAATCCAATCTCTTCAGTAGTTCCATTCCACACAGCTGGATAGCACGTATAACTATCCTCCTTACCAAGTAACACGTAGGCAGAATACACAGTTTGTACATACTGTATGTCATAAATTCGATCCTATATGGCAAATCATATAGTGACTGATCTTTGTATGCAGGTGTCAGTTGGTAAGCGACTCAAAGTTTGGTTATCTCATCGGGTAGTTCAGGTGGTTTCGATACAATGCATGCAATCCCGGATATGGTCTACAACCCCTACAGTTTTTCTGTTTTTCGTTTTGTTCTTTATGATAACATATTTTTTATGTGTAGCCTACCAAAAGGCGCTTAGCAATTTCGCGATTCACATTCAAAAGAACACTAACGGTGTGAAACTCGTTTCTTGACGTATGAAGTGATATTATGTAAAATATGCCCTGCAAATGGCATGGGATGGTTAGGCCCCTTAACATCCCCTTCTCACCACCCCTCGACATAGGGGCTGTCGGAACTTGGGATTGCTGGCCTTGGCCGGTCCTCTGTCGGGGAAATTCATTTACCACACATGATCGGTTTACTTATTTTGGCTTTCAAAAGGGTTACTTCTGCAGTATACCCCGAAATTTTCGGTACGCTTTGCCCACTATTCCTCAGTTTCACTACTTTTAGCTAAACATATCCAAACCCTCTTACGAGTTACTCTTACAAGTAACTTAAGTAGAATAAATGGATTTATGTAATGTTGGGAATTTTTATCTCATTTCGCAAAACCTAGTTCACGTTCTCTTGCGTCTGTCATGCGGTACGGCTAGTAGTGCAATGTAGGTAAGTTATATCCGATAGGGTCCAACTTTTCCCGGACAACTGGCCTATATAAAACTTTAAATAAGTACAAATTCTTTTAAGTGTGGGCTTATCCCACCCCACCCCCAAAAAGGAAAAACATTTAATCAGCGCAGAACTACCGTATGTTCCTTAAGTATATACAATTTTAATGCAAACAATATATACCCGGCAATGACATGGTATAGGCCTATAGTATGCAGGGTGTTTTCAACCCCCTCACTAACCCCTCGATGGCATCGGGGCAGGCTGCTGGTCGCTGGTTCCCGTCGGGCAAATCCTGGCACCACCTCTGGATTCTTGTATCATCTCAACTCATCTTTGATAACATTTTTCATAGACTTGATTTTTTTTCTCATCAATTGAGGAATTGCAGACATGAGATTCATATTTCGAGGTTGGGTACATGTAGCTTAGAACACTCGGGAAGTGCCGTTTCCGACCATCTGGAGGGTTTGCAAAGCCAATTTTTTTTTGTCCGCTCCGCATAGATAAATCTTGATGGCACTCATCCCCCTCCCCGGTATTTTTTTCGTTCCGCCGCACCTGGGGAGTACCCTTACTCAGCGTTTGAGCTACTGTACATTTTTGGTATAACACAACTATAGCTCATTAACATTTACCGTACCATGCACACAAACCTAATTCAATCTGGCACACCTGTCGGTCCAGCACATCGCATCGGGCTAAGGTTATACCTAAAGGGCTATCGTATCATGGAGTTACCACCTACTCCATGATCGTATCGTAGCTCTTCACAGCAGGGGCGTCAATCCGTATTCAAATGTGGGGGGGGGGGGGAGGCGGGGGACATACATGACTTAGCACAAGCCAATCCCTTTGGTTTTGAAGAGGGGGCGTCTTCCTATAGGCCCTTCCCCCCTCCCCCCTTATGATATGACTGACGTTGTCCTGTTCTAATAAGAATTATCATTTCAAAGTTAATATGACCATCATAGATGATCTGCCAGGTGAAATACACGGAGTCCACGGAATTACTTCAAGATGTTATTTTCATCATGTCCCAAAATAGCTGAAACAACGCTTCCCAGCGTGGATCATTGTCGGAGATCATGGACCCGACTAGGGTGATATATTTGGGGGTGTGAAGGTCCCAAATTCCGACCAGCTCGATGTTTTTTCCAACTGAGTAGGGGCGTTTAAATTTGCACTTTGTTATGCGCTCTGCGTTTTGTATACAGCAGTGGGGATCCTTCCTTTGTCACTACAGAAATGTGTCGTCCTGGGGGAGGAGTCTAAGGAGAGAGGGACGCTCTATCCCCTTTGAGAAAATTTTGTTAATTTAAGGTTGCTTAGATGCAAAATGGTGCTATCTTTGGGATATTTTTGGAGCTGATCGTAGTATAGCAAAGGTGTGAAGGATTAGCAAGAGCGTTTTCAGAATGCTTTGTAGTCGTAAGTGTATTAACAATCACCACCTATACCGATAATGGCTTCGGCGAAGCGCTCGGTAAAAATTTTTGAAAAGTGTTTAACGGCAACAACTTACTTCCAACCTTCCACATCATGCTACAAATTAGACTGAATGCAATCTCTCAAGGGGGGGGGGGATGCAGTATGTTGTGTGACAGCTGGCCTGGGGGAGGGGTCTAAGGGGAGGGGCTTCGCCCTCTCCTTTGAATTTTTTGAAAAATTAGGTGTCCTTACATGCAATCTGGTGCCACATAGGCCTACGTTACCTTTTGAAGTAAAATTTGTGTTAAAAAATTTACGTATTTTTAGGAACTAAAAAATAGGCATCAGTGAGGGGGGGGGGCATGGCCCAATGGGGTGTCCCCATCCCCTTCGAAAAATTTTGAAAAATTCGGTGTCCTTACATGCATCCTGGTGCCAAATATGCTACCTTTGAAAGTAAATTTGTGTTAAAAATTTACGTATTTGTAGGAACTTAAAAAAATCGGAATCAGTGAAGGGGGCATGGCCAATGGGTGTCCCCCTCCCCTTTGAAAAGTTTTGAAAAATTTTGGTGTCCTTACATGCAATCTGGTGCCAAATATGTTACCTTTTTGGAGTAAATTTGTGTTAAAAAACTTACGTATTTTTAGGAACCTAAAAATTCGGAATCAGTGAGGGTGGGCATGGCCGAATGGCCCTCCCCTCTGCGTACGCCACTGATTGAATGATCCCATATTGATGCGAGGCCCCTAAAGATGTTTGGAGATGTATGTCTGTTTTCGGAAAGTGTTGTGATTAGAATAGTTTCATGTATAATTACCTTTTTGGTCATGAGAAGGAGTGCAAACCGTGACGAATGCGCGCAAAGCGCGCCGAAATTTTGTCGTTACATAAGATTTCCCTGACGAAATCTACATTCAGAATCTGCATGCATCGAGACACTTAACAATTGCCCAACAAACCTACATGCCACTCAAAAAGCCAGTCAAATAGAGCCACCTCACTACTCTTTTTCGCAAATGTGGGGGGGGGGGGGAGGGGGCATTTGGCATCGAAATGTGGGGGACTTCTCCCCCCGTCCCCCCCCCCCCCAGTATTGACGCCCATGCTTCACAGCCAGCTGCTAACAACTGTATTGGCCTGCACCGGCAATCTGAGAGATATACTTACTCATCAATTTTACTTGGGATCCCACTGTGAAATTCCAAGTATAATTTTTGATAATAATCGTCCTTTCTTGAAAGTGAATCTGACAAACATTGACTAAACTTTAAATATACTGCTACTGCACTACTGATGAGCACCGAAAATGATTTTTCGGGGCGAATTAAATGCGTTTAACCAGGGATTTGCTACTGCCTGATTAAACAATAGCATTCCTTGATATGGGTTGTTGTTAAGAAGGTCACCAAAAGACATTATGATCTCAAACCTGTGGGTATCCCATGAAACTTTTTCAAAAGATGCCGAACTATTCTTTGCTCCAGGGTAATATCCTCCCATGCCCATGGCACAATAATTTTTTTCAGGAAATTCAAGAGAAAAAACGTATCACCACGGTTTAAATTATCCCCAGTATATCTCGTCTGCAAGTTATTGAAGAGCCGGTCCTCTCAATCAGATCAGGGAGGTGTTATTGGACCTAATAATAGGCCCAATACGACCTATTAAATTAGGTGCTAATAGCACCTCCCTGATCAGATTATGGGCGGTTCGCTGTGAAGTTTGATCAGGGAGGTGTAATTAGCACCTAATAAACAGCCTTCCTACTGTACGCAATGAAAGGGTTTTATCTGCTGCATTGTGTGCATCTACACGGCGTAATGTGAAGGCACATGGCTATTGTACATTGGGTTTGGCGATTTAGCGGGATTTAAATAGGACGGTTGAGGTGATGGCGCTCTTTTTCAAATCGTTGCTGAAATTCTTCGTTACGCTTGAATTGTTGATATCAGCAAATGAATTGTTGATATCAGCAATTCCAACAT
>JAIZAY010001281.1:0-17414 GCA_029531755.1 Holothuria leucospilota | reverse complement strand
ATAGAAAAAAAGAAACTAATCGAAAGAATTGTATTTCAAGAAGTTGATTCATGTTATTCATCTTTTTTATTTTGAATACTTGTATGGACAGTCAATCATTCCCCTTGCATAGCTGATGAAAATTTCACTCAATAAATGCTGGAATCTCTGTGCTTATACTCATAGGCGTAGGGTGTGGATGGGGGTCTGGGAGCTTAAGTCCCCTAGTCAAAAATATAGAGGCTTGAGTCTGCTCAAGTCCCACATTTTTTAGGACGAAACCCCTTTCATGTCCACTCTGTGTTTCAATTAATATACTAAAAAACTGAAAAAAACTGTGTTATCAAGTCGCATTTAAGGGCCCTCAAATATTTGAAATTTTTGAAAAGGGGAATCGGACATCGCTCTAAAAGACCTTTCCCCAGACTGCGTTATAATACGTTCACCTCATCCCCCTCCCTCCAGCTGACAGCAGCTTGCTAATTTTAACGTCAGCAGTATTGTACTTATGGAAACGTGTTCTTATTCATTCTTGCAGAATTGCACGCGTAAATGAAATGACAAATTTATATCATGCAGCTTCATGGTTATATGTCCTGGAATATAAATTATCAAAAACAGGTACTCTTACTTGTGTACTCACGGTGCCGGTACTTAAGCTGCACTAACATGTGAAGTCTGTACAGTAATGCCAGTGCATCTGTGTTAAAAACTGGCTTCCCTAAAATTGTGAGCTCTCTGCTTGTCTTCTTCTTGTTAAAAATGCCTTAAAGCTGACAGTTGTGACCCACGTAGTGACATACAACGCAACTGAATGGAAATAGGGCAGTGATTGACAAGAGCTGCCTCTATGGATATGGAAAGAGGTTCCTGTATCTTGCACTTGTTCAAAGAAAATAAAAAGCCTGGACGTCAACAGGTTCAACAAGTTGGGGACGGAGGGGACATGTCCATCCTACATTCAGACTTGGGGTATATCATGTTTGCCCCTCCCTCTGCCCTATTTACCAAATCCCCAAATACCAAATCCCATAGCCATTTAATGGATCAAAATTGTGGGAAAATGCCTCAAATTACTCTGCAGTGATCATCTGGAATCAAAATCTTTCCATGGCCTTTATGCAGTCCCCGAATCCCTAATTGCTAGTTTTCAGCGATGATGACAGGAACCAGTTTTGATCAAGGTCATTCTCCCCTCTCTCTTGACTTTCTTGAAAAAAAAACATGATGGTGTAGTTGCGTTTTTATCTGAACTTTTTAGTCCTTTGTACAGCGATATGTATTCAACTCTAACCTTGATTAATGATTAACCTCATAAAGAGAGAGCAGGGAATATTCCTGTCAAGGTTGAGGCTGAGATCAAAGTACTGGACTAATATGTTACACTATCCATGTGTTGGCTTGTACCCTGCTGATGTGATGTGATCGTCCCTTTTGTATTCATTGTGTTTAAAGTAGACCTAAAGTCTACAGGTACAAGAATATACATTTTAGAGTTTTAAAAATGAATTTTATTCATCCAACTCCCATTTTTATATCTTACTCCATTGCTGAGATATAAAATGTTGAAATTATTCACTTAATTTGAAATAGTTGATTGCGCAATAATTTGTGAAGTCCTTCATGTACAACTCACATGAACTGCTTTTGTTTTTGTTTTTGTTTGTTTTTTTTTTTTGAAATTAAGATGTTTATAGGACCTTGAAACAATTACAGTCCCCTTACATGGTATGTTGTACGGAGAGGACTTATATAGCCAAGTCACCTTATAACAATAAGACAGTGATCACATTGTGGCACAAGGTGCAGTGGCTTTCGAGAAAACAAAAAACAACAAAGATTGTAATATGAGTAGTACAGGAATGACATCACAAATTATTGCGCAATCCACCATTTTAAATTGAGCGAATAAGTTTCAACATTTTACATCTCAGCTCAGGAATGTCCTCTGAAGGTGGATTGGACCATTTGGTTGCATTTTTCAAGCTTTGTAACATATACTTTTTAAATTTTAGACTTTAGGTACACTTTAACATTTTTCCAATCACAGCAGAGCGCAGCGCAGCGTCCGGTGTGATCACTCCTTAAGGAGGACAAGGAGGATACTACCTCCTTGTGGTGATAAAGATAACACTGGTAAAGTAGAAGAATATAAAGGTGAGGTTTGTAAACAGCTAGCATGTTATTGAACAAAATGTGTATCTTCTTCTTTTCACTGACAGAGATGAAACTCTTTCTTCCACGTGACCCCGTATTGCAGCACATCATTGGCTGTGATGAACACATCATCTTCATTGTGTTTGGGGATATCGCAGCAGTCTCATTTGAAGAAATTTTGACGGGAGAACAGAGGGATTCTTTCGCCTTAGTTTCTTATGGAATGGCAATCACGATCCCTTATCTAAGCTTGAGTAAAGAGGGACAAGCACAGGTTTCCCTGCAAATGGCAGTTTACAATAACGACAGTCGTCATATCATCCATTCGGATGTTGTCTTTCCCCCACCTGTCACTGCAGATCGTTTTATTAACATAACCAATACAAGCAATATTCAACTGATATTCGAGAAAGATAATCTTCGGCTTCATCTTACAGGGGAACGTGCAGGAACGTGCCTCTCCACAGGAGACCATGGAGAAGAAGACGTCAATGAGTACGAACACGAGCTTCAACTTTCTCAGACTGGCCCCGACTTTTCTGTTTGTGATCTCTTGCCAGACCTCGACATTGATTTCTGTCGACTTTACAGAGATCCGCGTTATAGACAGCCTTTGTCCAGGGCAGGCTACAACGTTTGTCAGTACTGGAAGCAAACCAAAAACGTGAAGAGCTGTAAGGCGTCCTTTCATGTCACTAATATGTCCGATGAGATGAGAGAACTTCTGGCCTTAGATTCTGTCACTCGGAATCCTGTGGAGTCAGAACTTCAGAAAGGGACGTATGAAGTGAACGTGGTTTTCCCATGCGTTGAATGAAATTTGCTGGCAGCATGTCAACTTTCCCTTATGTTCTCCAAGTCCTGATAGGCCAATTTTGTAAAGAATCCAGTTTCGGGTTAATTTAGATACAAACCCCCATACACTTCCCGTCTGTTGAATCAATATCCGGTAAATTTCTTGGATCGAGTATGATCCTGAAACTTAGAAGCCTGTAGAATCAGAACCAAGTATGGGAACTTTTGAAATAAGCCTAACTATAATAAATAAATACTTGCGAGTTGATGTAAGAATATATAGCCTATGACAGTCATACACTTGACATATCTTCATATCTTTTTATATCTTTGATATCTGGTTCTATGGTGGACTTAACAAAGGTATAGGACGAGTTCGGGGGTAATTCTGGATCCTCATATTTCAATTTCAATATACTCTATTCAGTCTAAATTTAAAAATGTGTAACCACAAAAAAAAAAAAAAAAGCAAAAATAAGTGATAAAGATACAATATGAAACATTCAATATGATGTATACAAACTTTAAGTTTGGCAGAATATTTACACCGAAACTCATATGTAATGATCTAAATGTCCCTATTGAATGAATATTGCAGCTCTACACATACAAAGGAGTTTGAAACGAATGCACTTTAGAGTTTGGGAACAAGTTTGGATTTCTTAGTTTTCTGCTTGATTGTCGATTCAAATGTGGGATTCTATTGGTGAAAATGTAAAACTTTGAGGGTTTCATTTTGCCAAGAAACGTCTGTTCTAGAGATCAATAAAGTATTTGTCGGTTCGACTGGCCGCCGACGGGGATAACTCACTTTGTCATACCCACTAAGGCTGCCCGAAGAAATTGGAAAATTTCCGTAAAGAGGGTAGGGGCATGGGCGTGGATCATGGGGGAACGGGAGGACGTGTCCCTCTCACTTTTTGGAAGGGGGACATCTCCAAAAAGTCCCCCACTTTTTCAAAAATGTAAACATACATTACGAATCGGCACTACATTTTAAAAGCTAAATTGCGCCTAAACATGGCACCATTTGCCCTATAGACATCTTCAAATTTCCTTTTTTAAAAGGGGAGAGGACAACACCCCTCCCCTTAGACCCCTCCCCCAGGACGGCGATTCACAAATGGTGAAACGTCCCCCACACCTTTGGAGATGGATCCACGCCCTTGAGTAGGGGGAGGTAGCCGATTCGACTAGACGAAAAAAGAAGACGAGAAGAGATGGTAACAAGAAAGACATAGAAGGAGAGAGAGACGACTACCACGGCGCTCGACCTCTGCCACCCAGTCCAGATAAAACCACTTGGTTTACGAACTAAATGGCTTCACATCGGACAAAGACGTACAAATGACGGTATGACAGGCTCTTGGAATAACCCGTTCGCCCAATGGAGAGAATTTTTGAGAAGTATAGTGCCTGTTGCGACAGTCACACATGACCAAACAGACAGAGATGCTAACAGACATCCTTTGCAACATTTTATAAGGTGCATCACGTCCGACTGGTTACAGAGGCATCGCAGAACTCATTCGTCATGCCAGAAAAAGAAGACCTAAAAGAACCCGAGAGGAAGTGGAATGATGATTACGATCGAAAGACACTCATACGCTACATCTTCCGGTGAAATAATTGCGATAGGAATAGCGTCAACGTTCATTGATGATCAATGGCAAACAGACCTCGTGGATGTCACTGATCTTTCTCTTCAAAATCGAGGAATACGGATTTTCTACGATCTGGATCATGACAGAGGTTTTTTTGCGGGGCACTAGAGAAACGGGGAACATTCCCTCCCTCCTCCCACCTAAAGACACCGTTAAACAATATTTTTTCACTGCCTGTGAGTTGGTGGTCACGGAAGCATTGGTATTGACTGGTATTGTTTCAACCCTGTTTCGACATACTTTGGATAGAACATCAGTCGAAACAGAATGCGAGGCATTTACACTCGCGAATTTAAAACCGAAGGGCAAAAAATTCCAAAAAATTGTTCTGAGAGGGAACGAACCCTAGATATATACTATCTCCAGAAGAAGAGACGAGTGCCTTATCCACTACGACACAGAAGCTGCTTATCATTGTTTTATTAATATATAAACTCTGTATAAAATCGTGCGTACTTGAAGGTGAATCAGTGTAGTAATGGTAACAAAATTAATGTAATGGAGTTTTGCATCTGGAGGGTCACTTTTATTCTCTTTAACCATGACAAGTGCTCACTCGCAGGTAGGTCCTACTTCCATGCTTTAACTGGGGATCGTTCACCAGTTCGACAATCGCCCTTTGGTCGTCACGAGCGACACAGTGTGGAGGTTTCGGAAGCGTAATGAATGACATGGATGGCTAAGGCGGTATTGAGGCTTTTCTTCATCTGAAAAATATTCCTGTGTGGTAGCACAGAAAGCAGTACACGAACCTGCTCTGTGGCATAGCGTATCACAGACATGGTATAAGATACTATTTGAAATTGAAGCAAGTCAGTTGAGATCTCGCACTGTACGTCGTTCAGACCTAGTCATTATGCATGATGTGGTGCAAGCAGGTTTCCAAAATTCCCAAGATCATCTGCCGAAAAAGTCCTAAGATTTCCCAAGGTTGACTAAACCGTATCCATATTGCGTGCTTTGGACTATGTAAACAGCATCATGTAGCAATGAATGAGAAGAAATTTCATTCATTCGAGCTTAAATAGGGCCATTTACCTCCGTCTGCATGGCAATTACCTCTTAGCTCATGATGTAATCAAGGAGGTTCTACAAGGGCAAAATGTTTGAAACTGACTCATATTCCAAAGATATTCTGTCTAAATTCCAGGGTAAATTCTCCACATTCCCAAGTTATCTACTCCAGTTCCCAAGTTTATCAAGTCAATCCCCATCTTGGGAAAATTCCCAAACGCTGCTATTACTGATATGAATATGGAATTGCCATTACGGTTACATAACCTACACCTTATGAAACCCTAGTTTTGTTCGAAATACTCTAAACCAAACCGTATTTTTTGATAACTTGATTTCATTTTAACAATTAACTTGTGTTCACTAGATCCTTTAAAACTAGTCGCTTGATATCATTACTAAGTTCCCAATCTAAAATATGATTGTCGGGGAGAGTGAGCAATTTGCTTAGAACAACAGTCTGGAAAACGATAGAGAGGCCTTGAAAGCTTCAAATTAGGCTTAGGCCAGTCACTCAGGAGCAACATTTACTCGAAATCCAGACATAGGCCAGATATAAAATTCCATATATGGGCCAGATTTGGATTTCATATCTGGTCCATACTTGATGCAGATATGGGATTTATATATGGCCAGATAAAAACTTGGGCAGATATAACCTAGATCTAAACCAGAACCAGATCTAAGTCATATCGGGGCCAGATAAACTTTTATCTGGATCAAGTCTTCATATGGAAGAGATATGGACCTTATAATGCAATGCCATATCTGCTTTAATATAGAGCTATTTCATATGCATACCATATAAAGTAATATCATATCTGGTGAATGTAAAGCTATTCCATATTTATCCCATATAAATCAGTACCTTATCTGGTTATATGAAGAAATCCATATTTATCTCATACTGGACAGATATAAAATTCCATATATTGGCCAGATGTGGATTTGATATCTGGCGTGAGCGTGTACTTCGGCTTTCGTAGACACGCGTATTTTCTTTCGTTAAGGTCGAGCACGCGTGCACGCACAAACGCTATACAGTTTATATGTAACCTGATAACATTTGTGAGCGCACTAAAATTCTTGCTAGCTTTAGCTTTATGATTATGAGACGCAATACGACGTTTGTTGAGGCTTATTCTGTGCACCATATGCAGGTAAGCCCTATAGATAGCACTGTGTTAGAGAAGTACACGTATGGAAGAAACGACTGGTTGGTCGAGACACTGCAAATTGCAAATTTAGACCTAACTTTGCCTCCATGGATGGACATTCCGCCATTTGGACATCATCATCATCATCATCATCACCACCACCACCACCACCACCACCACCACCACCTTCATCACCATCACCGTCATTTTTATTGTTATTATTATTAGTTATGAAATAATTGCCAATTACCAAATCTTTCGCTACGTAGTTTCAGTGGAATAAAAAATGCTGCGCATACTTTTTTGAGTAAAAGTCAAAAAACAGTTTCCAAATAGCAGTGGTGTTATCATTTTATCTTTTAACCCACGTACATTTTTACCCGCTGATAGAAGAATCGATATGAGTCGCTCCCAGGCCACTTTGATTCAAGGGGCTAATTAAAGTAGTTCTTTTTACTTATCGGATGAAACGGAACAAATAAGTCTCCAATTCCTTTGTGAAAGTACTAGGGGGTTTTGGGAGTACTTCAAATAAGAAAGCCAATTGTGAAAGGGCGAAAGTCTTAATAATAGTTATTCTACCTATAGTTGTCAAGTCCCTTGTCGACCATAGATTTAACTTACTTTTAAGACGTGAAAGCTTCGGGTGTAATTTAGGTGTAATAAGTTATCTCTGTTATTGTCAAAGGTAGTACCTAAAAGAGTAACAGGGCCAAGGTTCCAAGAGAAATTGAGCTCGTGGATAAAAAATGGCGTTCGCCACAAAAAACTTCAAGGCTCGGGAAAAATGTCTTAATTTAATAATGCAATTTAACTCAGTGGATAACAAAGTAGCGCACTTGGAAATCAAACGTGAACGATGATGTCTATTGCCATCTTGATCTTTTTCTCGTTTTCAAAGCTCTCACGACTAAAGTTACAAAGGACGATCTAGATTGTAAAAGAGGACCAGGGTTCTGGATGTTCCATAACTCCTTGTTAGAAAACAAAGATTATGTTAATCAGATCCATACTCTTCTGAATGATAATTTACTAATCTCTGATAGACGATGGGAAAATCCCGCTTTGGAATGGGATTTTGTGAATCAAAATAATCGTAAAATTAGTAAGTTTGGTAAGGATTTGACTCGAAGAAGAAGAAAATGGGAAAGAAATATAATTATGTATGTTAATACCTTAAAAAAGTTTTTCAGCAGTTGAGAAACAGCTACAAATAGTTTACTAGTGGAAGCACAAAACGTAATTCTACAAATTTATAACTTCCAATTAAAAGGGGTTCAAATTTAATTTCGTTTACGAGTCAGTTGCGTTGAAGATGGGGAAAAGAACAGCAAATACTTTCTCAATCAGGAGAAAAGACACAAAACCCAAAATATTAACTTTATTGTACAAAGTGATGGTACTCATATTGCTTCGAATGAGTGAACTTCATAAATTCTATAGTAATTTATACCCCTCGAGAGGTTCTAACCTGTTGAAATTTTCTGCTGATTTTAATTTTAATCTTACATTATAGGATGATGAAGGTGTCTCTTGCCATGTTACGTTATATATTGATGAATGTCGCTCTGCCCAAAAACATGAATCCTAAGAAATTGCCTGGTTCTGATGAAATCTTGGCTCAGAAGTTAATTCCAGTAATATTATAAAAGGTCAGCATATTTGAAATAATAAAGTGAAGATTGTGCAGTATGCTGACGACACTACTGTTTATTTAGATATTGGCTCAAATTCTATTCATGAGGTCCTTCGTGTTTTGAATGATTTTGGGAATACTTCTGGACTAAAAATTAGTTTTGATAAAACTATTGTTTTCCCCCTTGGTCCGTTTACCCACTTGAAACCTCATTTCGTTAATGACCTCCCTACCACTTGGTCAAAAGGCCAGGTTATCATGTTGAGAATCACATTTACATTTGACAGAGAAGACCTCTTTCAATTTATTTTCCCCTCAAAGTTGTCTCGGCTTGAACGGTCTTTAAATCTATGCACTCATAGAGACATTACTCCGATTGGCAGAAATATTTTATTCGAAACATTTGCAATTTCGAACCTTGTTTGCCTTTTTCAGACTCTTCCAAATCCCCTGAATAGTTTTATTTGGAAATTAAATTCAATTATGTACAACTTTATATGGCAAGATAAGCTTGTCAAAGTGAAAGGATAGACAATCATTAACCCTATTTATTATGGTGGTTCAAAGGTTATTCATTTGAAGAGTTTTATATACAGTTTGAAGATTACATGGATTAAAAGGTATTGAAGAGAGAGTAAGAGTTTGTGGTAGATCTTTATGGATTATTATTATCTCATCGCTCCGTGAGGAGGATGAGATATTGTAGTCACTTGACCTGTTGGGCTATATTCGGCAATGCCAGCAGAAATAACAGCCGTTGCCATGGTAACAGTTAATTTTCACAAGTTACTAGTCTAAAGTCCTAACCCATGGTGGGGTACCTCAGGGTGACCAAAAGTCCATAACGGAGGGAGGGGTCAAAACGTGTCCGTGTGTGTGTGTGTGTGTGTGTGTGTGTGGGTGAGTGTGTGTGTGAGTGAGTGAGTGAGTGAGTGTGTGTGTGTGTGTCCAATTTTGTTTTCTTAATATCTCCAAAACGGTAAAGCCGATTTTCTTCAAATTTGGTGGGAAGGTGCCCTAGGTGGAACCCCAAGTCTCCATTGACTCCCGGGAGTAAAGGTCAAAGGTCAGAGGTCGAAGGTCAAATTATGTGAAAATCACTCTTTTTATAATAACTCCAAGAAAAAACATCCCATGAACCTGAAACTTCACACATATAATAATAGTGTCTGGCACTACGAAAATATATGGTTGCCATGGAAACCAAGGTCAAAAGTCACGTGATACTAACATTTTAAGCGAAAAAATGTGATAAAAGTGTTCCATGAACTCCTCCTTGTGGGCTAGACCGATTCTTTTGAAATTTGGTTGGTAGGTACCCCAGAGTGTAAACTTGTGTCTCCGTGACTTTCGGCAGAAAAGGTCAAAGGTCAGAGGTCAAATTCAATTTTTGGGAAAATTCACGGCTTTTAGTATTTTTAGTATAATTCCAGAAGGAAACGTTCCACGTACATGAAACTTTGCACATATGATGAAAGTGTCTAATGCTACCAAAATATATGGTTGCCATGGCAACCAAGATCAAAGATCAATTTTTGTGAGAAATCACACTTTTTTAGTATTTTAAGTATAATTCCAGAAGAAAACATTCCACATGCATGAAACTTTGCACATATGATGAAAGTGTCTAATGCTACCAAAATATATGGTTGCCATGGCAACCAAGGTCAAAGATCAATTTTTGTGAGAAATCACATTTTTTTAGTATTTTTAGTGTAATTCCAGAAGGAAACATTCCACATACATGCATCTTTGCACATATGATGAATGTGTCTAATGCTACCAAAATATATGGTTGCCATGGCAACCAAGGTCAAAGATCAATTTTTGTGAGAAATCACATTTTTTTAGTATTTTTAGTATAATTCCAGAAGGAAACATTCCACATACATGAATCTTTGCACATATGATGAACGTGTCTAATGCTACCAAAATATATCGTTGCCATGGCAACCAAGGTCAAAGATCAATTTTTGTGAGAAATCACATTTTTTTAGTATTTTAAGTATAATTCCAGAAGGAAACATTCCACATACATGAAACTTCGCACATATGATGAATGTGCTAAATAGTACCAAAATATATGATTACCATGCTAACCAAGGTCAAAGGTCACGTGACAAGAAGTCAAAGGTCAATTTTGGTAAAAATCACATTTTTTAGTATATTTAATATCATTCCAGAAGGAAACATTACACATACATGAAACTTAATTCACATATGATGAACGTGTCTAATGCTACCAAAATATATGGTTGCCACGGCAACCAAGCTCGAAGATCAATTTTTGTGAGAAGTCACATTTTTTTAGCGTTTCGGTACACAAAGACTTAACATTGATGATAGCAACGTAAATCAACAGTACACAGTGTAGACGCGCTTGTTTCTAGTACTGACCAAAGATATTATAAGCATAGATTCCAAACTACTATACGTACACTGTTACGCTCAGTGACTCCTCGTGTAGACGCAAATATTGAAGTGTGAATTTGACATGCGCGCCGTTCTTTTCGGCGATCTGCGTAGCCGGGAAATAACAACGCGTACGTTACAGAAATCTCATTGTTAAAAGAGGTTAGCGTGAGTGTCTTTTTACAACGCATTCTATACGTGCGGAATACTTTTTTTTCTCTGTGTAATGAATGTAGGCAAATAAGTGCATGAACTTTAAACCAGTCATTGTGCGCTCATGTTCAAGTGTACTTATTTGTAATGCTGTCAGGAAGAATTAAACTTCTTTAAGTAGAATTTAGTATTGAGGAATGAATACTTCTTACATTACAATGTTCCGAAATAGTATTAATACTTTTGTAAGACATTAATTTCCCTGTAGCCTGTGTTTTTTAAAACTGCTGAACAGTGATCACCACTTCTGCCCCATATTTTGGGCTCCATGGGGAGTCAACACGCCATTCTTAATTTGGAATCTATGCTTGTAATGTTTTTGGTACTGACTGTCCATTCCAATGATGTACATGCTAACACAAGCAAGCATGCACATCGTATTATGTGCACATATTTTCTGTATAGCGCACTGAAGGAGTTCTTTTTGCACAACAACAAAAGGGCGCATGAAGGGAAGCTAGTACGCTTAGATAGTACCGAAGATACTATAAGCATAGATTCCACACTCCTATACCTACACTTTTACGGAAATTGACTCCTCATGGTGAGGCAAATATCGGGGCGGAAGTGTGGAATTGACAAGTGCGCCGTTCTGTTCGACGATCTGCGTACGAAAAAACGCGTTACGGACAACGTCATTGTTATAAAAAGGTTGACCCACGTGTGCTTTGACAGCGCGTTTCATACGCGCAATATACCTTTCTCTGTGCATTTATCTAAATGCACTCAGAAACTCACTACCGCACATTTAAAAAAAGAACACGCTAATTTCGTTTCCGTTAAATGCTCGTAAGAAATCGACGCACATTTTTAACAGCGTTTTTGACGAGACCATGGTTAACTGACCTATTTATAGAGTTGCGGACTTCCAAAACAGTCATTGTGCGTTCATGACAGAGTGTTTGCTTGACATGGCACGGGGAAGAAGCATAACTTGTCAGTGAATGGAATATATATTGAGTGATTATTTCTCAGATTTAAAGAATGTTCCGAATTAACATGTTGTTAACACTTGCGCAAGACTTTAATCTCTCCAACTGTTTTCAAAATGACTGAACAGTGATCAGCACTTCGGCCCTGATATTTTGGCCTCCATGAAGAGTCAGAGCGCCATTTTAAGTTTGGAATGTACGCTTATAATATCTTTGGATAGTACATCACTACTTCAAGATAATAATCTGTCAGAAATTTTTTGATTTTGCCGCCCCCCCCCGACAACAACATCTAGCTACGCCACTGCAGTGACCACCCGCCATCGGCGCATTGTGTGTTATCCTTTTTCAAAGATCTAGACCTTATGCATAGATGTCACAAAGGAGAAAGTGCTCCCTCGTTTGGATGAAAATGGAGGAAAAGCGCGTATCATTGCAAGTTACACCAATAAATGCAGACAGCTGATTTGCAACCAATCGTACACGCGCGTAAGTCTACTACACGTGCGGCGAAATCTACGCTGTGAGTGCACGTTTCAGACGTGTGCTTCATTATTTTCAACCAAGGTGACGTCAGTGTGATGTCAATGCATAAGGTCTATTATAAGTATAGATGCCAAAGTCCTATACCTACACTGTAACGGAGATTGAATCCTCATGGAGACGCAAATATGGGAGTAGAAGTGTGGATTTGACATACCCGATTTTTATTCGGTGATGTGCGTATAGTAGGGAGCTTAAGATTGCACGACGCGGACGTCGGCTACGACGTAATGACGTCATGTTGTAACTTTACGTTGTCGGTGTAATTCTACATCGGGAGTCGCTCGTTTTGGCGTTGTGGCTAGAACGGCAACAAGAGGCAGTTTATGACGTCATATATTTTTTGTTGCCATGCCAATCATTGCGTTAGAAACTTAAAATACGCGTTGCACACATATCATAAATTCATCGTCGTCCATTATATCAGTTATATAACCATAGCAATTGCTTCACAGACTCGATGAAGGTTTGCCACTCTTCAATTTAGGGCCTACATCAAGGAGTAAGTTTGACTTATACTTCCGGCTAAATACTGTTACCATTAACAGATCGGCTTGCGCGTCTGATACTCAAACGAAGTTCGAATATCGCCACGCGACTTTCATGCCGAAATCTAAAGCGCAATAGTTCCAGGGCGCGGACGTCAGCTCGACGACGTGGACTGTGGGTTAAAACGCCGCGTCGCCCTGCCCACGTCGTGTAATCTAAAAGCTCCTCTAATAATAGGTACGCACAGGAAATTTCATTCCTAAAATAGCGTGGCATGCTGTGAGCGTTGAGTACACGCAGGATAACGGTCTCTGTGTTTTATCCCGAATACTTGACTTGACACTTTTGCGCGCTCCGGAAACAAACGCCCTAGTTGAATTTCCCGTTGTGAGTGCGTTAAGATATTAAAGTTCATTTAAGAGTGTGTTCCTGATGATTCAATATTAAAACTGACCAATAAAATAAGCCCATGAACCAGGAAGCTTCCAGCTCCCCTGCATGAAACTGAGCTTCGAACGTGCCATTGTGCGTACATTTTCAAGTGCACCTAATGCAATGCAAAATGCCGCAAGGAATAAATAAAGTTCTTCTTTTAAGTGAAATCTATTGAGGAGTAATACTCCTTAAATTTACAATGTTTCAAAAATAACAAGTGTTCATACTTTTGTAAGACATCTGTCCGTTTGCTTTCAAAACGACTGAACACTGAACAGAGCATTATCAGCACTTCAGGCCCGATATTGTGGCTCCATGGGAGTCAACGCGCCATTTTAAGTTTGGAATCTATGTTTATAACATCTTTGTATCTTTCCATTTAGCGCACACCCTATTTAGAAATTAGCACTATCATGAAGTCTGTAGGCCAATGGAGTTTTAGATTCGTATTCTTGGGGTTGGATTTACTTGTAAACCCAAAGGTAATAATAAGTAAGGGTACTTATCGTTTTTTGTCACACATTAGTACATTTGCGTCAGATTACTCTGATGTGTAGCCATTTCATTAAGTTGCTAAGGCAATCCATGTACTAGACGCAGTGCAATGATGTGGATGAGAACTAATGCGTGATTGTGCGCAAATTAAAGCATTAGAGGCCGAAGAGGCGTTAAGGACACGCTACAGGTGTAGGGGCGCGTTACCATGCCCACATTGGTCAGTGTTACATTATTTCCGAAGGTGACCTACATAACGTGATCTCCAGTTCGGGTTCAAATTTCTCACGGTATATAGATAGTTCTCACATGACGTCATAGGAGCTTTTCACTGTATTATTTCAGCCATGTCTGAGGGCAACCCCGGCAAGTGAGTACAGGCTACCCCAAAGACAAGGCACAAGAAAACCACTAGCTGTTACGTCAATGAGGACTATCTATATTTCACACATAGAGCAGGATATATATTGCTCTGTGATTCCTCCAAAGGATATTACAAGCATAGATTCCAAACTTAAAATGGCACGTTGGACTCCCCACGCGGAAACCCAATATATCGGGGAGGAAGTGCTGATCACTGCTCAGTCGTTTGAAAACAAACAGGCAAGATGAACGTCTTACAAAAGTATTAACACTTGTTATTTCGGAATGTTGTTGACTGAAGAAGTACTACGCCTCTCAATAGATAGTTTTTTCGTGACGTCATAGGAGCTTTTCACGTCTATTTATTTCAGCCATGTCTGAGGGCAACCCGCGGCATGTGTTGCACAGGCTTGCCCTCTCAGACATGGCGGTTGCTAACCCCTAGCTGTGACGTCACTGAGAACTATCTGTAAATTCCACTTGAACAAGAATAACTTATTTCTTCAACGCGGCATTTCACGTATTTACACTTGAACATGAACGCACAATGACTGGTTTTGCAAGTTCATGGACATTCATTGGTCAGTTTCTATGGTATCTCCAAGTGACGCAATTTTATATGCGCGTTCAACTACTTACGCGCTCACAACGGGAAAGCAACTAGCGCGTTTGTTTCAAGAGTGCGCAGAACTGTGCGTCAAGTATTCCGGATAATACACAGAGAAATGTATTCTGGGCGTATAGAACGTGTTGTAAAAGTGCACGCACGCTAACCTCTTTTAACGATGAAAGTTTCTGTGACGCGTTCTTATTTTTGTACGCAAATCGCGGAATAGAACGGCGCGCATGTCAAATAAACACTTCCGCCCCGATATTAGCGTCTCCATGGGGAGTCACTAGCGACTTTTCGATTTCAGGACGGTAGAGCAAGAGGACGGAGAGTTAAACGCACGCGCGCCCGGCGTTCTGTCCTGACGTTTAAGGCGTTTCGATTTTAAAGACGACGGTGTTGTAGAATGACAACAAAACAATGACGCGCCCATCTATTAACTAAGTTGCAGTGCTTTGTCAGCATCCACACTCATCGCTAAGTTGTAACAATGACGAAAATACACAGGGATTGATTAGAGACGCCATCGTTACTGGGTATTTTATAAAATTGTGAAAGTTTCTACCTCAAGATAGCTTTCCTTAGCTTAACACGGAATCATCCGTTAAAATGGCTTAACAGATATGCACTGTTGTTGTTTGTCATGTTCACTTTTGTCAGAAGCTTGCGTGCCACATGAACAAATGATGCACGTTTGCATACAGCTATACGGAAGACCATTAGGGCCAACCTCAAAAACTTTTTTTGTCGTTTCTGCGACTTTTATTTTCGTTTCTGCGACTTTTATTTTTGTTTCTGCGACTTTTATTTTCGTTTCTGCGACTTTTATTTTTGTTTCTGCGACTTTTATTTTTGTTTCTGCGACCTTTTTTTTCGTTTCTGCTCCTTTATTTTTTTCGTTTCTGCGACTTTTATTTTCGTTTCTGCGACTTTTTTTTTCGTTTTTGCGACTTTTATTTTTGTTTCTGCGACTTTTATTTTTCGTTTCTGCGACTTTTATTTTCGTTTCTGTGACTTTTATTTTCGTTTCTGCGACTTTAATTTTCGTTTCTGCGACTTTTTTTTCGTTTTTGCGACTTTTATTTTTGTTTCTGCGACTTTTATTTTTCGTTTCTGCGATTTTTTTTTTTTCGTTTCTGCGACTTTTTGTTTCGTTTTTGCGAGTTTTATTTTTGTTTCTGCGACTTTTATTTTCGTTTCTGCGACTTTTATTTTTCGTTTTTGCGACTTTTATTTTTGTTTCTGCGACTTTTATTTTCGTTTCTGCGACTTTTTTTTTTCGTTTCTGCGACTTTTTGTTTCGTTTTTGCGACTTTTATTTTTGTTTCTGCGACTTTTATTTTTCGTTTCTGCGACTTTTATTTTCGTTTCTGCGACTTTTATTTTTCGTTTCTGCGACTTTTATTTTCGTTTCTGCGACTTTTATTTTTCGTTTCTGCGACTTTTATTTTCGTTTCTGCGACTTTTTGTTTCGTTTCTGCAATTTGTTTTTTTGTCTGTAAGCGATTGCTTGTTGAAGTTGATTCTCGTACATCGCATACAGTGTTTCCACTTGTCTCTACATTTTCTCGAAATTCGGGATATTTCCACAGTTTACGACATTTTTGGGAAATGTTTCGGAAATTTCGGGTAATAGCAAGGAAACAGATTATTATATATAACATTAATAGGTCTAAAATACGTTGAACTAGTCGATTGGGGAAATGGTCAGGAAATGTATCGGCGCAATTCGGAAGATTCATATCTGAAATTTGGAAACACTGTCCACATATCATACCATTACGCGGAGCGGGTATAGACAGCGGCGGATCCAAGGGGTGAAGGAGGGAGCACAAGAGCTTTCGTCTTTTAGAGAAAAGTTAAAAGTGCATTGCTCTGGTCGTGTATCTCTGAAGAGACAATTTTCCCTGTTCCCTTTTTCCGAAATATTGCTTACCTTTGCAATGACAATTTAAAGCTTTTCCACACCTTGGGAGGGGATACCCCTCCCAAACCCTCCCTCTCAGGCGCCTCGAGCCCTCGATCTTCACTCCTATTAGTCCTATACCCTTCGGAAATGAGTCCTGGATCCGCCGCTGGGGCAGTTGGAATTTCTGGCTTCCATATTCATCTAGTTGGAATTTCACGGATCACAACCCCCCCCCCCCCTCACCATCACAAGGCCTAAGCTACGTCCCTGTACAGTGTACGTAGGCCTCTGCATGAAATGCGTCATGACAAGTGCAAGTTGCACTGGGGAAATTGAGTAATAGAGAAGAATGAGGATGAAAACACCCAATCCGTAACGTGATATCAGGCATGAAAACGATAGAATCTAGTGCAGTTGCACTAAATAAACCTGTCAGTGTTTATGAGGTCAAAAGACAAACGCAAATTACGGAGGTAGTGAATTTTGCCCGTGTTTCGCGGAATTACTTTACCGTATTTCAAGTATAATGGCGGCATCTGTTAGGCTCTGTATCCAGGCGCGAATCCAGGGGGCCTGTGGAGTGTGTAGGCGGGGGTGAGATGTATTTTTGA